>ML782959.1:431586-470419 GCA_009831015.1 Picea engelmannii | reverse complement strand
TATATATATATATAGATATAGATATATATATGTATGTATGTATGTATGTATGTATGTATGTATGTATGTCATAGTTTGAATATAGTAGATATTTTTGGTAGCATGCCTCAGCCCTAGGATGGTTGGGTACGTTACAATGAGGAGGTGTATCTTAATCATTGATTTCTCATCGGAATTTTTATCAAGCACATGTGAGGGCCAATGGGGATGGATATGGGATGTTATGTTAGGTTTTGGTTGGTGATGAAGAAAAAAAATACTAAATCAAAACTAAATCAAAATAGAATGGGTATATACAAGTTAGGGTTTAGGGGGAAAAAGGAAAAAAAGAAATTAAAATAAAAAAACAAAAAAGAAAATAAATATATATAAAAATCAAAATTCAATTTGTTTTTCTTTTTATTTTTACATTTATATATGAGAAAGAGGATGTCAATGTTACACCATGTAATTTCCCCTGACCACCGATGTCGGGGAAAAAATCACCCAAATCAAAACCAAATGTTCTGGAAACCAGATTGTAACATACCCAGCCACACAGGTTGGTCATGCTACTTGAACCTATCATGCTCTAATAGTCGATTGTAACATCCCTGATCACCCTCAGGCCAAACCATGTTATTGTTGACTCCATGTTTTGGCTAATGTTCTCCATCTCTAAGTCTCTTTTTGAACATGCAGATCGTATAATCATACCTCTATTAGACCTTTTTGAAGTTATTATCATATTTGTTCTATCAATTTGTTATGGATCAGCATAAGGTCTATGTCGTATTCATTTTTGATGATTTTATGATGATCGAATGATCACAATCCATTACAATTTGTCTTTTAATTGAAATAAGTCAAAAACGCCATCCAGCCCTTGATCCAACCCTGGATCTGGGACTTTTCCATGTAGTTAATTTCGAGCTCAATTTGTTGGAGAATGAAGTTAAATCAGAAAAATATGGCACATAGGTTTTGCGACTAATGTTCCTAACTAAGTCCCACGTCAGCCCTTTCCTGAAATTATGGATTGATTGGGACCAGTTCGTGGCCCTTCATCTAGTAGACGAATTTATATTAGGCACATTCAAACCTTCATCAGGCCCTCAATATGGAACTCAGAGCACAATGAGTTGTGGGTTGGTATATTGGTGGGCTCTTCTTGGAAAAAGAAAAATTTAGGTTTTATTCCTGTTCGAACCCTCCAGCTATGGAACTCATTACATTTTGATTCGAACAATTGCATTCAGACTCTATTTTGAGAGAATGAAGTTTCTAGAAGATGTTTTCTATTATTGTTTTAATGATTCTCTATTGTAGGAGAGTGTCGACCCTTTCAGTGGTCGAACTCTCAGTCATATTAGAAATTCTATAAATACTGAGGTTTCTCAGAACAAGAGACAATGATTTTATTATAGATATTATATTGAATTCACTTTGTAACTCAATTCTGTTGTTAATACAAGTGATGCATTAAGATTGTGATTTTCTATTGAGCTGGAGTAGTACTACGACTACCTGGGGGGGGCACCAATTGTCTGTGTGTCTTGTTTATTTGTTGTATCTTTTTATTCGTGCATATAACTCTGTTATGCAAGTTTTTGCTGAAGTCATGTTTTCTACATAACTTATAGGTTACTTACAATTGTCTATTCTTAAATAATTGATTTTCCATTCTCTGATATATATAATATCTCTTATACAGGTTGTGTTTTACTAACGTGTATATATTCTTATATTCATCTAACTGTTCAATTATATACCGGCTATCTTTTCTCATTTTTATAAACTGTAGGTTACTATGCAGATTGGTTACAAGCTTTCTCTTCTCATTTTATTACTGTAGGTTATCTAGATAGTGTACACAATAGTCATCCATGCTTGATTAAGCTATGTTTTTAATTACTTCCTATAGGTATACATAAATTATTAACTTTGTATAGAATATTTCCAGCATTAGAGTGATAGGAGAAGAGTTTATTTCAAATCCCTTTTAAATAGTGTTTATAGATTGTATTAATTATAAGAGCATGTATTCATATTTCTTCAATAGCAAAGTTTTTAGTAGATTGTTAGCTTCCTTTCTATCGTAACACATAATGTGTTACAACTCAAAATTTATTTAATCTATTTATTATCTGAGTGTGTTTCCAGAATTAGATTAGAATAGGCTAGAATAGGCTAGATTAGATCTCTAGACCTGCATATACAATGCTATCACCTCGAAGCCTACGAGCCTCGGGTTGACAATTTAATGTCGAAATAGATAACATATATTTCACTCGACATTTTTGGCACCATTTCTAGGGAGGTGATAAAGGTATTAGAACTTATATAGGTAGGTTTCCTTTAATTACACAACAAGGGGGAGGAGAAAATTTACGATGAGAGGTAAGAACCTGCGCATCCATTTTAATGGGTTGCTCCAAAGCCTTGTTGTTCCCTTTCCACAAGAGTGTTTACTTTTTCTGTAAGTTTATTTACTTTTCTTAGTTTGTTTATTTTCCTACAAATTACTTTCCTGCAATTTTAGGTAGTTTACTTTCCTGCAATTTAATTTTATGCAAGTGTTTTTTTCTTTCTTTTTGTAGGTTTGGGTGTGTTTACTTTCCGCAATTTAATGCAGGAGTGAGTGTGAGTTTGATTTATTTACTGCAAGATTTTTTTATTTCATACAAATGTGGTGTGTTTGATTTGTGGAAATATGTTTTTGTGGTAGGTAGTCTTGATTATAATCATAAAAAGAAACACATATAAAATTTTGGGTGTTGTAAGAACCTCAAACACTGGTCTTTTTTTGAACCAGGTTTTATAAAATGACAAGATGAACTCAGAAGAAACTATTATCTTGAGGGAAATTTCTCAAATCCTAGCAACAACCGAGATTTCTTCTTTTCAGGAAGAACATATTTTGGCTACAACATTTTTTTTTTATCTATCTCTCCAGAAATACTAGAAGGACCAAAGTTCCCTGAGCTACAAAAATATTCTTCTTGCCAAACTATGGAGCAGGGATGATTTTAAGGATGAAAATTTATTTTAAAATGTAGAAACCTTGATTAATTTTACTAATCCTTCATATGCCAACTACAAATGTTTGGCAATTTTTTTGCGAAAATATTCAAATTTTTAAGGATTTTATATAGTTTTTATAAAATTTTGGCGATTTTAAGGTAAAATAATTTTATCCTATAGAATTTGGGTGAATCATTTTTAAAATAGCAAATCTATTTTATAAAACAACCATGGAAAATTAGCCCATGAGCGAAATTTAGCCCATAAAATCATCCCTGTTGTGGAGGAAGCTTAAAATTTAACAAATACACCCAATGGATAATGACCATGCAAACCTGAGAATGAATGTTTCCCCACATGCAATTCAATATATCCTTCATGCACTACAAAAATCAATCATTTACAAGAGGACCTATATCAATATTACATCGAAATTTGGTTTCAAGAGGTCATTAGGCCAAAATACTATTCTCTTCTTTAAGACCTTCTTATGCCAAAAGAAGTAGGTTGGTTGGTTATGTTGGACACACCAACGACACTAAGAGGTGGGGGGGGGTGAATAAGTGTGGGGGATTTTACAAATTTTTCTCACTTCAAGTTAGCAACCATTTCAAATCATAATATTAAACATCATCATTGAAATATTGCATGTAACCATTCACCAATGACATCCATCAATAATAAAGAGAAATCAATCCATAAGCACAATAAATACAAGAGACACCATATGTATGTGTAATATTTTTTATTATGTTTTACATGTGACTACAATCACGAGGGTTTTATCAGCACTAACTAAAGTAAGGAGCACCAACTCCAAGGAGAGCACAAACTCTCAAGACAACACCAACTCTCAAGCAAGACTCGGCTTTCCGCAAGAATCAACTTGCCGATAGAATGCAATCTATCCAACTAGAATTGATCTAGTAGTACAACCAACACAAATACAAGTCAACCAGTTATAGAATATGCTCCATCTCATAAACCGATATCTACAACAAATTCTCATCACAAGAATATTCCCATACAATCAACCAAACACTTCATCAACCTCCCTTCATTCACGATGTCATGCAATCAACAAGTTACCTCAAATTGTAAGATTCACCACAAGATCAATTTTCTATTTCTTATTCTGAAATTTATATATGAGGTACTCCTGCATGTACTGTCATACCCATGCAAATTTCACAGTCTACAAAGCCACATAAAATAAGTTATAGAAAAAATACCAAGCTGACTTGTTTGAAACATATTTTCAGGATTATTCAAGAACCCTAACTTCCACATATCATATCTCCAAAAATGTTGTGATTCAGTGGATGAAATTGTATCTATATATACTCTGATATGTTTTGTCCATTTCCTCCACATTTCAAGGTCCAAAACTTCCCAGAACAAAAGTTATAGAAAACATGGAAAACCCTCCTGAATTCTTTTGTATTCTATAGAGCTCATTTGTATGTCATGCCCCGCATGGAATATTTGCTGTATGGATCTGAAAATGGTACAAAGCGTAATACATATTGTACTATAACCAATACATTTGTTATTACTGAATTTGAATCTAGTATGAATAATTTATGATGTTTTTACCGGAAACACCCGTTTTAGACTATTTTTAGGACTAGCCACAAACCCTATTTTTCACGGTGTGTAACTCCCAAAATATAATGACCAATAAGGTGAAATTGTTATCACAGTTACTTGGATATGTTTTCTCAACGACCTCCATATTTTGTTGTCTGAATCATAGTATAAAAAGAAATATTACGAAAATGGTGAGATGGCCTGTAAATAACATACCTTAGAAAGCATCATCAAAAGAATTTATCCTTCCTTGAATTTTGACCTTCCTTACTTCACCTTCTCTCTAAAATTATCCTTATATATACTCTAGTTACCTCAGTCACTTGTAGATATTCAATATTCTAAAAAAAAATGATACTAATGGGAGACCCTTGCTCTCTTATTTATACTCTCCAAGTAGCTTCCTCTAGAACTATCCACTTAACAACTTTGTCCACTTAACCACTTTGTCCACTTAGCCACTTTGTCCACTTAACCACTTTTTCCACTTAGTCACTTTGTCCACTTATCCACTTTATCCACTTAGCCAACTTTGTCTACTTAGCCACTTTGTCCACTTAAGCAACTTTGCCCACTTAGCCACTTTGTCCACTTAACCACTTTTTCCACAAATAGTAAACTCTCCAATTCTAGTTGCAACTAATTTATTTTTAATTGTTTTCTTGTTTCAACCACTTAACCCATGACTAACCACTTTGACTGGTCAACTTTTTCTAGGGGATTCTAGAATAATTTGACCTCTTTGACCTTCTAGAGGCTTCTAGATAACTCATGAGGGTTCTCCAACTTCACATGGCCATAACTCTCTAACTGTGAGGAGTTATGTGACGTTCCACATATCACCAAAAATGGCATGACATATACTATCCATATGGAATAGTTTATCCTGTAAATTCACTGATATTCATTACATTATTCCTTAATCAATATTGGGTTCCCTAACTAAATTTTTTGGCTACCTAACCATTTGGACTTCACAAAGCGTCTTCCCATGAGGGCTTTCACCATAAGGGGACCACTTTGAGAAATTTATCCAAGAACATCTTCATGTGAGGCATTTCACCATAAGGGGACCAATTTGGAGTTTATCCATTTGGTTATTCCTATCAACCATGACAACAAAATAATGACCAATATTTACATCATCCTATATATACATCAATCCATGAAAATACATCACCATGACACCACTTGACATATTTGACATTAATTACATCTATGAAAACATCGGCCATAAATCAATACACAAATGATACTATGAAAAGACATCAACTCTTTGAAATCAATCATTTGACATCAATGAAAACATAATGCATCAGGTTCTTCATATCCAGGTAATCAATGTAGTAACTTTTTCATATTTGGACATGGACATGTTTCTTATTTTCTTTGCACATGGTTACATTGGAAAAGTTCTTACACTTGAATATATATTTTCCTTTCTTTTTAGGTAAAGTAGGATAATAAATAAAAGATGCATGTTGTTAGTTTAGCTTAAAGTCTAATGCAACCTCATTTTACATTTTCTTTTTAATAAAATAACTATGAGATGCATGTTCCTGTGACTTGATCTCATCAAACCTAGAAGCTACTAGTACAATCCATCCAAATATATGAGTGGGTGAGTAGAGTATTTTTATAAAAGAGTAGCAAGAAGAACTACTTGCTGGTTAATCCATGGAAACATCAATTTAATTTCAATGGAAGAAGATGAGTAGGAGCTATATATATCTTTTTGTTATTTTCCAATGGTTCCATCCATTACACATTTAAATGCTCAATTGTGTCATATATTTGGTTTGGTTACACTCACTTAAGTATCCCTTACATCAGGACAATCTGTAAAGGTAATATATATATATATATATATATATATATAATAAAATCATCCTCCAACCCATATACCATCCTAGTCCATAAAAATGTTTTCAGAGCTACGTCCCCATCTTCTTCCAAAAAAGAAACTTTCATATACAAATATTAAAGGTAAGGGTAAGGACTAGTCTCTGCTATAAAAATGGTGTAAGAGATAACCCGTAGGGATACTGAATAGGTCTTTTGGTAGCATGTATTGGCCTATGGTATGAATAGATAAAACCGTCAAAGTACTGAACAAGCTTGTTGGCAGTGGGGCATTCTTCTTGGCGAGGATGATGACTTAAAAATAATAAATAATAAGTCTTTGATTTTAAAACATGTCTTGATGTATGGAACTGCTTGTGGGTATGATTGAATGGGAGTATGCATGGTTAAGTAAAAGTAAATGAACTCCATTTACTTTCCATTTGGGGCTAACCTGAAGGTGATGTTAAGATCCTCTTGTATAATTCTTCCTAACTATATGTGAGATGTTTTGTCTTACAGGTGGGGCCTTTCTCTTAGCCATTTTGCTAGGCTAACATGTAAAATTTAACTATACACTTGGAAGCCATAAATCTTAGGATATTGGAAGGATTGATTGGTTTCCTATATGTTTGATTGAGAAGTGTTACAATGCTTAGATGTGGGGGAAGGGATAAACATTTTTCATTCATTTAGCAAGTATATGTGAAAGTGTTGGATTACTGAGAGGGGGGAGGGGATCAGTAATAGAGAAATTTAAACCTTTTTAACCATATAATCCAAGTGTTAAATCAATGTAGCATTATCATCCAATAACTGCAGAGTAAATAAGTAATGAACAAATAAACAATCATACACATACACAATACACCAGTGTTTTACGTGGAAACCCAAAGGGGGGAGAAAACCACATAATTATTTTTCTTATATGTCTTGAATAATCACATTCATTGGAAGAACCAACTTCCTTTGTTTTCCAACTGCAACTGGAAGGAGGCTCCAACCCTCTATTTTCTCAGGCTACAACTTGAGGGAAGCTCCAACTCCCCAATTCTCTGGCTACAACCAAAAGGAGGCTATAACCCCCTATGTTCTCCGACTACAACCGGAAGGTGGTACAACCACTTGTCCTTGCCCCATCCAACTGCCCTAATGTATAATTAGAATGAAGGAACCACTGTCACACTATCACTTTGAGATATACTGTTGTAAACATGTACCAATAAACCTGCACCAAACAACTTGTACCAATAAACCTGAACCATGCATCAACCTGTACATCAACTTATAATCAATATGTACCATAAACAAGTGCATCAACCATGCACCAACTTGTACCAAACAAACTGTAATCAACCTATACCAAAAATAAGTGCATCCAACCATATACCAAGTATGTACCAATCATGTATCAACTACTCATCAAATATGACTCATCAAGATGTACCAACATCATAAACTATGAACCTCATGTATGTGATGAATCATCAACTACTTAGCTCAAACATGTACCCAACATGTACCTCAAACAAAAGACCTCATCAATTTCATCATCAAAATCTATTTTGAATCTCTATAATAAACCTGGTGTATATGATCACATACATGCAAACCTTCTTTAACTTTAACAACAAGAGACTAGCATTTTCATCAAACTTTTCTTTAGTCTCACATGACTAGTTTTGGATTAGTCAACAATCCTAACTATGTACCTGTAATGAATAAAGATATAAAAGAAATACACAATGTTCTTCGTTGTGTTTTATGCAATTCCTCCAGGTGTCACTACTTGGAACCTCTCAGAAAATGAGTTATAGAAAAAATGACATACCTTGTTGAATTTTGGCTTATTCTAGAGAGCGAACTTGTAGAGTGTGTCCCGCATGAAATATTTTTTGTATGGATATGAAAGATTTACATAGAATACTAAATAATATACTCTAACCAACACATTTTGTCTTACTTAATTCAGAACTATTATGAATAAGTTATGATGTTTTTACCCAAAACACTTGTTTTAGACTAGTTTCAGGACTAGCCAAAAACCCTATTTTCCACGGAGTGTAAATCCAAAACTACAACGACCCACAAGATAAAATTAATACCACATCTACTTGGATATGTTTCTCAATGGCCTATCAATTTCACGGTCTAAATCATTCTAGAAAAAAATTTATTGCGAAAATGGTGAGATGACCTGTAAATAACATACCTTAGAAAGCCTCATCAAAAGAATTTATCCTCCCATGAATTTCAGCCTTCTTTACTTCACTTTCTCTTTGAAATTAGGCTTGTATATCCTTTTTTTACCTCAGTCACCTGTATATATTCAATATTCTCAAGTGTGATTTAAAATGAGAGAGCCTTGCCTCTTATTTATACTTTCATGTAGCTTCCTCAAGGGTTTATATTTTAACCATCTTAACCCACTTTCCTTATTTTAGGGTTAACCAACTTATAAGTAATTTATCCACTTTGACTTATGGTACACTCAACACTTAACTTTACCTCAAGGGGTTACGTTCTAACCATATTAAACCACTTTCCTTATTTTAGGGCTAACCCACTTCTAACCACTTGTCAACTTAGTATTTTCTCCATTAACTTTATTATTTAAATAATTTATTTTGTATTCACTTTGAATTATAGTACACTCATCACTTCACTTTATTATTTACCTTATAAAAATATCTTAAACCACTTTGACTACTTTGACCTTTTAGGGCTTCTAGATGACTCATGAGGGTTCTCCAACTTCACATGGCCATAACTCTCTAACCGTGAGGAGTTATTTGACGTTCCACATACCATTGGAAATGGTATGACATGTATTATCCATATAGAATATTATTACCTACAAATATTTAAAAAATCATACCATTATCCATCAAATAAAATTGGGTCCATTACCCAAACCTGGGTTCTCCAACTTCCTTCAAGGGTTGACATGAATGACAACCAAACTTAATCAACAATTTCCCCGTTTGGAATTGATGGAAACACTGTGATGCAATATTGAAATCATGTCATGCAATATTGAAGTTATATCACTCATGCTCCCCCTAGAACCATGCCTCTATCCTCTGCATCTGATAAATCTTTCCCCCTTTGTCATCAATGACAAAGGTATTTTTCCATCCAGGGCTGCTCCCCCTAACTGAACTGTCCTCTTTATGGTGCTTCCTCATGTACATATAAGACATATAAGATAAGCATTAAAACATATTCATTTTGGAGTAGAAATAACTCAAAGTCTTTGGCGAAGATACTCAAAGGCTTCCCGTGGAAGTGGTTTTGTAAAGATGTCTGACACTTGTTCTTTTGTGCCCACATACTCAAATTTGATGTTCTTTTCTGCAATTTGTTCCCTTAGAAAGTGATACTTGATTGGAATGTTCTTCGTTGTGGAGTTCATCACCAAGTTCCTTGAGATACTAATGGCGCTTGTATTATCAAAATAGATTGGAATGGGATCATCATACTCAATTTGTATATCTATCAGAGTTTGTTTCATCTAAAGAACATATGTACAACATGCTGTTATTGCAATTATACTCTCCCTCGGCTATAGATAAAGATACAGATGATTGTTTCTTGCTTATACATGATACTAGATACTCACCCATGTAGAACATTTCTCCATTGGTGCTTCATCGGTCATCAATCCAACCTGCCCAATCTGAATCTGTGTAGGAAATAAGTGATAGATCATTTTCTTTTGGATACCATAATCCAAACTATTATGTTCCTTTGAGATATCTGAAAATCCTCTACACTGCTAATACATGTGATTCCTTTGGTGGTGCTTGAAATCATGCCACTTGTCCAACTACCTGCATTACATCTGGTCTGGATGCTATCACATATAGTAGGCTACCAATCATTGATCTGTATTGCCTCTGATCTGTAGACTTTGAATCATCATCTTTTCTCATGAAACTAATTTGCATGGGAGTGATAACTAGTTTGAAATCTTCCATTCCGAACCTCTTTAGCATTTCTCTTATATACTTGGTTTAATAAATAAAAATTCCTTGGATGCTTTGACGTATCTGAAGTCCCAGAAAGAAGGATATTTCTCCAAGTAATGACATTTCAAATTCATTCCACATATCCTTTGTAATTTTCTGGCTTAACCTATCATCATCACTACAAAAAATAATATCATCAACATAAACTTCAATTAACAAAATACTATCTTGACTTACCTTGATGTAGACATTGATGTATGCACTTCCTTTTATGAGCCCTTCCTGTTGTAGATATTTATTCAGTCTAGAGTACTTTTGTAACAGATATTAAAAAAATTGACTGCACTGCCCAAGGCTACAGTTCTTGCATATGGACAGGCTAGTTCAGGCATGAGAGAACAAGATATCTTATTGAATGTGATAATATTCTGGCTCAACTGCACACAAAGCATCCAAAATACTGTGACAAAGTCGGTGGGCTTCTAGTATTTCACATTGATGATTGAAGAGCTTTGGCACCATTATGGCTTTCAAAGATTGAAGAAGTTCTATTCAAAGATGAAGAAAATGGTTTGTCTCCTATCAAGACATCTAATTTTGAGGGAACACTCCAAGAGGAATCTATATCAGAGTGGTTGGACTGCACACCTGCGTTTAGGAAAAGCTTTTTATCTGGTTATCTTGAAACTAATAGTAAGGAAAGTAGGGATGTTGTAAATGCATGTGAACATGGAGGGATCTCAGGACGAGGTGATGTCTAATTTTTATGGTTAGTGTTGTGCCACATCAAAGATACACACTAAACTCTGACTCATCATTCTTTTCCTGTTTCAAAGATGGAAATATCGAGAGGAAAGATTTTGAAGCATTTGAGATTTCAGCCAAATCTGAATCTGATATTACCTTTCAAGCAATAGGTTCCAGAAAATCCAGTAAAATAGTACCTTCTAAAAAATTTATTGGTAGTAAATTGAAGAGTGATGTACGAGCTGATAAAGCAAGTGCAATGAAGAGAGGGACTATTGTACAGAGTTCTTACTTCTGTTCTAAGACAAAAGACAACGTTGATTTAAAAAATGTAGAAACAGAATTTATTCCTCGTAGAGAGGAGGTGTCTCACACAGCATGGGATGTGGACACGGGTCATAACACAATCAAAGGGAACTATTCCAGTGAGTAGGCATTAGATGGTGTGAATGTGAGCACAAGAGAACAACATAACAATGACACTCGAAAAGCAAGTGATAGAAATCCTGGACACATGGGAGGAGGGTAATATTATCCATTTGAAGGATGAAGCTTCCAAGATAACATTGCGAGTTTTGCATGTATGGGCAAGGACTTTGTGTGCAATTCCTACATCACGACTTGTTGTGAAGTGTAAGCCCTTTTACAGTGAAGTATGCAGGCATATCATTGTCATGCCTATCCATATAACAATTCCCATCTGCTCCCACGAACAAGGAACATCAACCAGAATATACGAAGCATTTTCATGCCAGTGTTCCAGTCTGTCTGGAAAATGAGGGCGAAATTTTAATAATCAAAGTTATGATACAACCTGCCCATGGTTTTTGGCGCATAATTTGCACTCAAATCAGAACAGAACAACGAGGGGATCTTGTTACAGCTTTTTGGTGATGATTGTAAAGGTGATTAGGATGGTTATGATGCCCTAGACTGGTAGGAGCAATGTACAGAAATGCGTTTGGGTTCTTCCTGAATTTATACATGACAGAGCCATTGGAACCAACATAATATAGTTTGAAAGCCCTATAGATGATAAAATACACCACCCTTTCTCTAATACATCTCAGATGCAATATGAACTCAAAAGGACCGAGAGCATTCATGAGTCGAATAGTGACAGAACTCTCATGCTTTATTTTGATGGTTTCCTTATGTCTGAAGTTGGAAATTATTGTGATAAAGGCATGGACGTGTCTAATAGTAGCACCGCCAATGTTCTGGAGGCTAAATTGGAGCGATCCCCTGACGTAAAAATACGTAGAGAATTCCCATTGAATGTAGAAAGTCATAAAACCTATGTTTTTTCCTTTGATCGACCTCTGATTTATGATGATGGCGGTAATATTGTGCCAGAGAAGTCGCTTTGTGAAGATCCTCATCCGAGAGAAATAATTTTTGGTGATGAATGCCCATACATTGCAGATGCACAAGAAGACTTTGATCTACGCTCCAACTTCTGCGTATAGATAGAGGATGTCTCTGGGAACTCTGCGTCGTGGGAAAAGGCGGGAGGCCATCGCGGTGCAGGACAATGAATGGAAGAACTATAACCTACCGTTGAAAATGTAGGGTCTATCCATGCCGGTTGAGTAACAGTAGGCTCTTGCTTAGGAGAAATCCCGTAGGATCCGCCATTTGGCAACGTCAAAGATTCCTCCTGGAGGCATCGACAGTAATGATATCCATGAAAATCAAAATGGTAGTGTGACCGTTGGCTACAGTCTGAGGCGTGACGGAGTTCCCGGCGAGGTTCAAGCGACATAACGGGTCAGAAACAATCGCGGTGGACAGGTACACAGTGCTCGTTTCTATATCAGATGCCCTCCTGTCTAATGCAAAGAATTTACAACACATCTGTCTTCAGACTGGGGGGAAACACTACGTTGGCTCATTTGATGTAGTAGCCAGTAGTCGTGATTTTCAGCAACAAGATTCGCCCTTTCATGAAGAGATTCCTAGTGTACCTGCGCCCAAATTTTACCACATTCTCAAGGATATTGTTTTCGAGGCTACCAAGAAGAATGAAGGATTAACCTGCTCCATTTACCATCCGATGCTCATATTTGGCTTCTCTCCTTCGAGCTTGATGAATATTATAGGTTCACTGTGTGTTTATGCTGCCATTTGCAAACATGAGGGGTTGCCTTTCAATATCCAGGCAACATAATAAAATGGGAACAGTTTCTGGATGTATCTAATGCAGAATTGGGTGCAGAGCAAGAAATTTGGGCTGCCACAGACCCTTATGCGAAGAACCAGGCCTTCAATTGTGCTAATGGAGACGTTTAAATGGAAATGCCTCTGGAGAATAAACACAGAGAAATTTGATCTAGAGACATTACCATACGAGGGTGAAGGTTTTAGTCTGGCCGAGGCTATGAAAGACAAAGGTCCAGTCTGGGATGCAATTATCAATGAAAATAAGCGCCCACTGTTTGCTGCAAACGATATCACTTTACAACAACCAACATCTTCTCATCGTTTGAGGATGAGAGAGATGAGTTGAACGAGGCATTGTTTTTCGATGTCTGCATGGGGACCTCGGCAGCTCCGACATATCTTCCCACTCATTTGCTTCGAAACACAAGATTCTGGAGGCAAAACTAGGAGCTTCAATCTCATAGACGACGGAGTTGCAGCTAACGAATCCAACACATGATCTTCAGGCTATTTGTCGTGAATGGAGATTTGGACAGACAAAGCATGTTTACGCCTATCACTTGGTTTCTCATGGAAAAATGGAGGAAAAAATCTGTAAGCGGCAAGTAGCAAAGGAGGGTCTCGCAGCAAGAGTTGTTGATAAGCAACAGGTTCACAGGACCACGACTAAAGAAGAAGTTTTACTTCTTTTCAATCTTGAATATAATGACAATACTGTCAATAATTCTGATGGAGTGAAAGAGTTAAGATTGACCCAGCTAGGGATTACACATAGAAACCCCACTCAACTTGTCAAAATGATTAGCGATGGTTCAAGCAGCCTGCGGAGCATCTGGCAGATGCACCTGGCATTCGCATAGTCCAAAGGAGGCGAAGCGGTTCAGATTCCCAGAACACCAAGAGTTTTGTCTGAGTTTTTTCTCTTTTAAAAGAGGGATGATGTAACACGCAAAGAGGGGGGAACAACCCGGGAGCCTTTTCACAGGCTGGGTTTGTAATGCATTTTTTATCAAATATAGAATAGAGTTTTCAAGAGATTCTATACTTTGTCACTATCTAATTCCGTCTTCTTCATGTATTATTGTTTCTGAAGTTTTCATCATTGTTTTCTGCCTTATGTTCATTATTTCAGCTTGTATGGTTATAATTCAGTACAACCTCTGCTGTAGCTATTTGAAGCATCCCTTAATACGCAGTTTTTCCTCTGTTTTGCCGTGAGTAAAATAAGACCTGCGCTTTAATCGTTTCTCCTCATTTACAAGTTTTATTTGTGTGCAGCCTTTCCTCTGTCTTTCAGCGAGACAAGACTTGCATTCAGATATTTGAAGTTTCAACGTTATTTCTTCTATTGAAAGAAAGACCAGATGCTTGGCTTTTTCTTTTAGTTTTGTTCATCTCTATCTGCTATCCATCCTCATGATTTTTTAATGAATTAGACAAGCGAGGTCATGCCTTTTGTTTCTGATCTATAAATGAGTGGAATGACTATTTTGGACCTGATTCTTGAAGCCTCCTATGACTGACCGATCAACAAGTTTTATTTCCTTTAAAAATATGCTAAGACTTGGCTCTTTCACAGCCTAGGTCGACTCTTGCGACAACAAGTACCATGCTCTAGGAGCCTGTTTTAGACCATACAAGGCCTTCTTTAATTTACACACATAATCTGCGTTCTATGACAACTGAAATCCTTCTAGTTGTTCAATGTAGAATTCTTCTTCAAGTTCCCCATTCATAAAATTTGATTTTACGTCCATCTGATACACTTTAATATTTTTGGAGCATGCATAAGATAAAAGGAATCGGATTGCTTCCATTCTATTCTCAACTCCTACATCTTTGATTTCGATAATATGATCTGAAGGATGATTCTTTTGTACTCTTCTGCTAAATGTCTTTGGAGGAACTTGTTGAACATTCTCTTTTTCTTCTGTCGGATCCTCTTCATCTTCCCCTTCTAGTTATTTTTCATCTTTTGTTTCTTCTTCGTAAAGTTGTTCCATTGATTCATTTTCTCCTTCCTTTAATTCTTGTCTACCCGTTTCATCAATTGTTATGTTGATTCTTTCCACAATTTTGTGCAATCTCATGTTGTAACACTTGTATGCTTTCCTTGTACTTGAGTAACCAACAAGTACTCTTTTTTCCACACCAAAGTCAAACTTTCCCATTCTTCCATATTCTCTTTTGATGTAGCATTTTCTTACAAAAACTATGAAGTGATTCACATTTTCTGGTCTTCCTTTCCATAGATCGTAGGGATTTTTTTCAGTGTTGTTTATGAGCATTACTCTATTTTGAATGTGAAATGTTGTATGCATTGCATGTGTCCAAAAACTATTTGTCAATTTGGAATCCATTACCATTGTTCGAGCCATTTCCTGTATTGCCATGCTCTTTCTTTCAACAACTCCATTATGTTGAGGTGTCCTAGCAATGGATAACTACCTTTTTATTCCATGACTTTTGCAGTAGTCCATAAATTCCTTTGAAGGGAACTCTCCTCCATTATCAGATCTCAAGCATTTGATTTTTGAATCCATTTCATTTTCAACCATTTCCTTGTAGATCTTGAAGTTTTCAAAAGCTTCTGACTTGTTCTTGAGAAAGCAAACTGTAGTCATTCTTGTATAATCATCAACTAATAAAATAAATTATTTCTCACCTTTTAAACCCTTTTTTGTAGTTGGTCCAACTAAATCAGTATGTACAATTTCCAGTGGTCTTGTTGTTGAATATTCCTTTGATTTGAACCCAGTCTTTTTTTTCTTTCCTTGTTGACAATGCTTGCATAAAGTGTTCGTTGATTTCGTGATTTCGGGCATTTCTCTGACTGCTTCTCTTTTGCTAACTTTGACAATGTTATCAAAATGTATGTGACCCATTCTTTTGTGCCATAGCCAAATGTCATCTTCATTTCCTAGACAACACTTTTCATTTTCAATTTCACTTAACACATATATGTTACTTGAAGTTCTCGCAACTGTAGCAATCAATTTTCTTGAGCCTTCTTTTTTTGTCTCACACTTTTGTGAATCGAAAGTAAATTTATGAACTTGGTCAGAAAGTTTACTCACACTTAGAGTACTATGTTTCATATCTTCTACTAGTAGAACATTTTCTTCTTTTGTATTCTTGTTCCCAATATTGACTGTGCCTTTTCCAATGATTTTAGTTGAATCATCATTTCCAAAGAAGACTGATCCATCTCTTTCATTTCTTAATGTAAGAAACCTGTATCTATCACCTGTCATGTGTTTTGAACAACCACTATCAACATACCAACCACATTTCTTCTTCTTATCTTGTAGAGCGAGTGTGCATTCTTTCTTGTCTAGTTCCGCTTGTAGCTTCTTGTTTTTCCTCTTTTTTCTTCTGATAACTTCTATGGAACTCAACAATTCCTCTCGGTAGTCAACTTCTGCCCCTTCAATTTCTTCTTTGACTTATTCATATTCTTCTTCGAAGTCTTCTTTATCCAAGTCTTCTACTGCCATGAATAGAACTCTTTCTGTCTCACGATCTCTGACTTCATCTTCATTTGATGATAATATGTCTTCTTTGGTGCATAATATTTTCTTGAAAACTTTATTTGTGGTTCTTTTTCCTTTATATGTTTGTTTGTTTTTTTAGTAACCTTCATCATTTCTCTTTTTCTTATGAGGACATTTGTTAGCAAAGTGACCAATACCATCACAATTAAAAATAAATAAAGGAAGCTTACCTATATACCTATCGTCGATTCCCTTGTTCAGTCTTTTGACAAAGTTGGCCACTTATTCATCATCTTACGAGACATCACTATTGCTGCTATGTTATTTTTCTTGTTGATTTCTTGTTTTCTTTGATATTTTGGATTCTTTGAAGGATGCCTATTTTACATCTGGATTTTCTTGTTTAGTTATCATTTCATATGCTATGAAGATTCCATGTAGTTCATCCATTCTTATTGAGTTTAGATCTGCTCTTTCTTCTAGTGTTGATATATTAGGGCCAAATATCATAGGAATAGATCTTAGTACCTTTTGAACAATTGCAGATTCTTGAACTTATTCTCCCAATCCCATGATTGCATTTACTGTTTCATTGACTCGTAAGAAGTAAGCTACAATATTCTCATATTCCTTCATCTTTAGTTGTTCGAACTGACCTCTATAAGTTTGAAGCTTTGCTTCTTTGACTTTTGAATCTCCTTCATAAATATTTTGAAGTTTGTCCCAAATATATTTAGCAGATTTACAATGTGCAACTTTGGTGAATACCATTTCACAAAGCCCATTCAAAAGTGTGTTTGTAGCTTTGGAATTATTTTGACCGAGTTTCATTGCTTTGTCATTTGTTGGCAAAACTATTGGTACTGTGTATCCATCTACAATTGATTGCCAAATTTCAAATCCCTATGCTTTTATATATGTCTTCATCCTTATGATACAAAATGCATACTTATTTCCATCAAACTGTGGTATTCCATTTTTGTACAAGTTGTTTCTCTCCATGATCTACCTTTTAGTGGTTAAACTAATTTATGAAGGAACCTTATCTGATTCCAATTGTTGTATTACTGAGAGGGGGGGTGAATCAGTAATAGAGAAGTTTAATCCTTTTTAACCATATAATCCAAGTGTTATATCAATGTATCATTATCATCCAATAACTATAGAGTAAATAAGCAATGAACAAATGAAAAATCATACACATACACAATACACTAGTGTTTTACGTGGAAACCAAAAGAAAGAGAAAACCACATAATGATTTTGCTTATATGTCTTGAAGAATTACATTCATTGGAAGAACCAACTTCCTTTGTTTTCAACTACAACTCGAAGGAGGCTCCAACACCCTAGTTTATCAGGGTACAACACAAGGGAAGCTCCAACTCCCCAATTCTATGGCTACAACCAGAAGGAGGCTAAAACCCCCTATGTTCTTTGGCTACAATCAGAAGGTGTCTACAACCACCTATCCTCGCCCCGTCCAACCACCCTGACATATAAGTAGAATGATGGAACCACTATCACACTATCACTTTGAGATATACTTTTGTAAACCTGTACCAATAAACCTGCACCAAACAACATGTACCAATAAACCTACACCAAACAACCTGTACCAATAAACCTGAATCATGCATCAACCTGTACCTCAACCTGTAATCAACCTGTACCATAAACAAGTGCATCAATCATGCACCAACCTGTACCAAATAACCTGTAATCAACCTGTACCATAAACAAGTGCATCCAACCATGTACCAAGTATGTACCAATCATGTATCAATTACTCATCAACTATGACTCATCAATATGTACCAACATCATCAACTATACACCTCATGTATGTGCCAACTCATCAACTACTTGTCTCAAACATGTACCCAACGTGTACCTCAACCAAAATCCCTCATCAATTTCATCATCCAAATATCATTTGTAACTCTATAATAGACCTGGTGTATATGATCACATACCTGCAAACCTTCCTTAACTTTAAAAAAAAAAAGACTAGTGTTTTCATCAAACCTTTCTTTAGTCTCAGATGACTAGTTTTGGATTAGTCAACAACCCTAACTTGAAATAATCATAACTTGTAATGAATAAAGATCTAAAAATAGTACACAATGTTCTTCATTGTGTTTTATGCAATTCCTCTAGGTTTCACTACTTGGAACCTCTCAAAAAAGGAGTTATAGAAAAAATGACATACCTTGTTGAATTCTGGCTTATTCTAGAGAGAGAACTTGTAGAGTGTGCCCCACATGAAATATTTGTTGTATGGATATGAAAATTTAAACCAAATAGTAAATATTGTAATATAAGAAACACATTTGGTCTTACTTAGTTTGGATCTATTATGAAGAAGTTATAATGTTGTTACCTGAAACACTTGTTTTAGACTAGTTTCAGGATTAGCCACAAAGCCTATTTTCCACAGAGTGTAACTCCAAATCTACGATGACCAACAAGCTGAAATTTGTACCACAAAGACTTGGATATGCTTTCTCAATGGACTATCAATTTCACAGTTGGAATCATTCTATAAAAACAATTATTGCAAAAATGGTGAGATGACCTGTAAATAACATACCTTAGAAAGCATCATCAAAAGAATTTATCCTCCCTTGAATTTCGACCTTCTTTACTTCACCTTCTCTCTGAAATTTGGCTTAGATATCCTTTGGTTACCTCAGTCACTAGATATTTAATATTCTCAAGTGTGATTTAAAATGAGAAAGCCTTGCCTATTATTTATACTTTCATGTAGCTTCCTCAAGGAGTTACCTTTTAACCATCTTAACCCACTTTCCTTATTTTAGGGTTAACCAACTTCTAACCACTTGTCCAATTAGTAATTTATCCATTAATTTATTTTGTATCCACTTTGAATTATAGTACACTCATTACTTCACTTTACCTCAAGGGGTTACCTTCTAACCATCTTAAACCAATTTCCTTATTTTAGGGCTAACCCACTTTTAACCACTTGTCAGCTTAGTAATTTCTCCATTAAATTTATTATTTAAATAATTTATTTTGTATTCACTTTGAATTATAGTACACTCATCGCTTCACTTTATTATTTACCTTCTAAAAATCTCTTAAACCACTTTGATTTCTTTGACCTTTTGGGGCTTCTAGATGACTCATGAGGGTTCTCCAACTTCACATGGCCATAACTCTCTATCTGTGAGGATTTATGTGACGTTCCACATACCACTAGAGATGGAATGGAATGTACTATCCATATAGAATAGTATTACCTAAAAATATATCAAAACTCATATCATTATCCATAAAAAAAACTTGGTTCCATTACCCAAACCTGGGTTCTCCAACTTCCTTCAAGGGTTGACATCAATGAAAACCAAACTTAATCAACAGAAAGGGCCGTATAATTTATCTCATAAAGAGACACATTATGAAACTACTTTCTACAAAATATTACAGCCTGTCATGTCATCAATTGTTAATACTTTCATGTTAGCTAATTAACTATATATTATTAGAATAATCTTATGATGATGAACTTGTTTCTTCCATCATAGTTTCAGTTTCTGATGAAAAGGAGGATTGATTAAGGAATTTTATTCTTTTCTACAGTTACATGACAAAGGAAACCAATATGAATACTTCATTCCATCCTCTCATCCACCTTGGCAGACATGAGCCTTACAATGCAATGACTTTGGCAATTACAGGCTTACTACTGACTATTGTGTAATTTCCAAATTGGATGGAGTGTTGGATGAGGTACTATAAAAAATAATGTAACATATAAGGGTGATTTACAACACTTCAGGTAAATATCAACTGGATCCAACATGGTTTAATATATAAATTGGGATCATATGGTTTAAATATAATTTAACACATACAAATTGTTTATGCATGATAAATATTTTAATCATAGTGTCTAATCAAATCATTTCAAGGATCACCATAGTGATTTTAAAGGTGACATTCATAATCATTAATGATGGTATTCCTTTTCTCCCATTAATCCCAAATAACCCACGATTTCAAAAAAAAAAAACACTTGCTCGCATTTCTGATTTAGGGAAAGATGATACTTTGCATCCCCTTTGTTTTTACTTTTCATTTCCTTTGTTTTTCCTTTCCACCATGCCGAAATGCCACAAAGAATTAGAATAGCCCTAAGCAGAAGTCTCCAGGACATGAGGAAGAATCTCCTAAAGCTTAATCCATCTCCTATCTCAAGATCATGTCACTACCTTAGGGGTATAGTTATGATTTGGTAATCCATTTTTCTTTGCAGAGGGACCTGCAAAACCTCAGGCGTGGGAGGAATGTTGACTCCATGTTTTGCCTAATTTTTCCTTCTCTAAGTCTCTTTTTGAACATGCAGTTAGTATAATTCATACCTCTATTAGCCCTTTTTGAAGGTATTATCAGGTTTCTTCTATTAATTTGTTATGGATCAACATAAGGTATGTGTCGTATTCATTTTTAATGATTTTATGATGATCGAATGAGAAAAATCCATTAACATTTGTATTTTAATTGAAACAGGTCGAAAACACCATCCAACCCTCGATTCGACCCTTGATCCAACCCTCGATCCAACTCTTGATCCAACCCTTGATCTGGCCCTTTTCTAAGAAATTAACTTCGAGCTCAATTTGTGGGAGAATGAAGTTGAATCAGAAAAATACGACACATGGGTTTTGTGCCTAATATGCCTAATTAGGTCCTATGTGGGTTGTTTCCTGAAATTATGGATGTATTGAGAGCAGTTTGTGGCCCTTCATCCAGTAGAAAAATTTATAACAGACAGATTCAGACCTCCATCTTGACCTTCATCCAACCCTCAATAAGGAACTCAGAGTGCAATGAGTTGTGGTTTGGTATATCGGCATGATCTTCTAGGAAAATGAAAAACATGGGTTGTATTCATGTTCCAACCCTCCAACAATGGAATTAATTACATCTTGATTCGAACAGTTGCATTCGGCCTCTATTTTGAGCGCATGAAGTTGCTAGAATATGTTGTCTGTTATTGTTTTAATGATTTTCCATTGTAGGAGAGTGTTGATCCTTTCAGTGGTCGACCTCTCAGTCATATTGAAAAATCTATAAATACTCAGGTTTCTTAGAACATGAGACAACGATTTTATTATAACTATTATACATAATTCACTTTGTAACTCAATTATGGTGTTAATACAAGTCATGCGTTGAGATGTGATTGTTTGTTGAGCTGGAGTATTACCACGACTACCTAGGGGGGCCACCAATGGTCAATGTGTCTTGCTTATTTGTTGTATCTTTGTATTTTTTCATATAACTCTTGTGTGCAGGTTGTTTGTTGAAGTCATGTTTTCTACATAACTTATAGGTTACTTACAATTGTCTATACTTAAATAGTTAATTGTCCATTCTCTAATATATATAACATCTCTTATACATTTTTCGTTTTATTGGCGTGTATATATGCTTATAGTCATCTAACTGTTCAATTATATACCAACTGTCTTTTCTCATTTTATAAACTATAGGTTACTGTGCACATTGGTTACACACTTTCTCTTCTTATTTTATAATTGTAGGTTATCTAGACAATGTACACAATAGTCATCCATGCTTTATTAAGATATGTTTTTAATTACTTCATGTAGGTCTCCATAAATTATTAACTCTGTGTAGAATATTTCCAGCATTAGAGTGATAGGAGAAGAGTTGATTTCAAATCTTTTTTTCATAGTGTTTACAGGCTGCATTAATTATAAGAACATGTATTCATATTTCTTCAATAGAAAAGTTTTCAGTAGATTGTTAGTTTCCTTTCTATCGTAAAGCATATTATGTTACAACTCAAAATTTACTTAATATCTTTATTATCTAAGTCTGTTTC
The DNA here is from genome assembly GCA_009831015.1 of Picea engelmannii. NCBI lineage: Eukaryota > Viridiplantae > Streptophyta > Pinopsida > Pinales > Pinaceae > Picea > Picea engelmannii. The sequence continues at coordinate 447,731 of ML782959.1, read as the reverse complement.
TGACATTAGATTAGATTATGCTAGGCTAGGCTAGATTAGAGGTCTAGAACTGCACATACAGTGCTAGCACCTCGAATCATACGAGCCCTAGGTTGACAATTTAATGTTGAAATAGATAACATATATTTCACTTGACAACTACCTCAGACGCACACAGTCTCAAGATCTGTTATATATAATTAAAATTATCCATGCTCAAGCAAAGACCTGCTGGGCTATGGTAGACATAGTTCTTTGTAGAAGAAATCAAATATAAACTTAACATAAATAAACAAGGATAGCATGAAAGCATACATGTAGCGAAACACATGATATTATTATAAGAATAACAGACATGCACTAAAATTTATAATTAACCATTGAGCACATAATTGATACTTATATCTTAATTGTAGCTCACCGACTACGTTCAGACCTTCCACGAACCTCCCAACCTTAGACTGTGATTCTCATCACTCTCATTAGTGGGTCACCCCCGAGTTGGGACTAAAATCCATCGATCAAGGGATTCCTAGGCTAGGCAAGGACAATAAGAAGTTGCACCAGTCTACAACAAGGATTTCCTCCAAGGAGCCACTTATGCCCACCGCTCATAGAATCTCATTCCCCACATTCATGTCCCACCCCATGAGTACACACCTTCACTATCACATAGCCCATCAAATGCTCCACCCCCCTTTCAGGGCTTCAACAATAGGCCATACATGAATTCTCAGAGAGATCTGTAGCTACTACTAGACTCCCTCCAGGAGAACTCACTTCCTCAACAAACTCTCTCAATTTGAGAGAGTTTCTCACAGGCCTGACAACCTGCTTATTCAATCCATGGGCCTTGCAACCCGCTTCTTCAATCCATCTCCTCAACACATGGGCAAGGGTGATGGAAACAATAGAAATCATATGCGGGGCACTGTTGGGTCTCCATTTTCACACCCCTATTACCTTATCTTATATTCTATCTTGGTCAATTTTACCTCTGACATATGCATATTTTTACTATTTCTTCCACAAACCTACCTTGTGACCTTATTCATATGCATAATGAGGTAACCCATGTTAAAAACATGATTTGTTTGATTTCTTAATTAATTGGGACTAACTTATTATTGTTTATGCTTTTAATTACTTTGATTATTTTAAGCATCTTTCATGACAAGGCTTTATCTCATCTGATACTCATCTTCGGGATTTGTTCAGTACTTCCATTGGTCTATTACTACAACATTTCAACTGTTCTATTCCGGTAATCCTCATATTCTGGTACCAACTCTGCATTGATCAGGTACCAAGATCTGTTACTGTGTTTGTCTGGTACTAAACCCGCTTCTATAGGATTGACGTTTTGAATGAGTACATTGGCAATGGAACCAAGCAATTGGTTGGCTAGAATCATCCTTGGTTTGTTTGAAGACCATGATAGACTTCATCACTCATGCACTTCGTGTCATGAGGATGAAGTCCATTCCTTGATATATGTAATGTTCACCAATTGTAATATTTTGTAAACATTCGTTGATTATCTTCAAACTTTGATTGTAACAACTGACCTTATTTAAAAGGGATGTTGTGTAGATGATCGATATAGATAATATACATTGTTATGATGGGAAATTGAATGTTGAATTATTGATTCACTCATTTAATTGAAAGAATATGAATGTAAGTTTTTTGAAATTCATGGATGTGAATAAAGTATCTATTTTGTAACTTCTTTAGAGCTACCTTCTTGGTTCGACAAGGGTGCACCTCCCCAACAAGGGTAAGTATCCATGTATATGTTTATGTGTGGACATAAGTTAATTGTGTGTGAGTGTGAAAATAAAATAATTGTGTATTGAAAATGATTCTGAGTGCATGAACTTTCCTAAGTACATCGTAGATCTCTAAATAGACACCTGTTGATTTTGGATCAGTTTGAATGAATATATATATATACATTAAGCATAGTAGATGATTCTATTTTTGTTTCTGCAGGGTGATATTTAGTCAACACACGTTGGGTAGATGTTTGGGATTGTTAGATAAGCAATTGCTATTTTTATGAATTTGGAAGTCTTATTAAATGTGTTGTCCTCAGTAGGTACAGGAACAATTAGACTTCATCTCTCACCCTTCATGCATCAGTAATGAATTCTTTCTATGTTATTGACTTCTCCTGTATTAAGGAAGGAACTTTTGATTGGAATTGATTAGGTCATGATTGGTTTCTTTCCAAGAGTAAATAGAGTGAATTGTCAATTCTTATGTGAATTCAATTTCTACCGGAAGAAGGGTATCATTTCATCGTTTTATTTCATGAGCCTATAATGAACATACTTGCTATTTGAGCAAGAAATTTTGTCAACCGAGTGTTTGCTTGCGATTTTTACTATCAGCTTTATCTTCTAGTTTGAAGTTGTGTGAAGAATAGTGTTCATATATTCCAAAAACAAAGTATTTTGTTATTGATTGTTTTTTGATTGAGATAGATACAAAATACATAGATATATTAGCTATTTTCGGCACATACAATGTAACAACTTTACTGATTATGAATCCCAGATTGATATATAAATGAGTGCAATATACTAAAAATATATTTACACCAACATTTTGACATATCCAATCTCCTATTTTGAGCTTGGTTTCAAAACGATGAGGATTTTGAATCTCAACATGCGGTTGTCCAGCTACAAAGTACCTTCTTGTTATAGAGCTTGGAGCCCAGTCATTGAATTCTTTTGCCTCATTTTCTCACACTTTTGCTACAATTTCAGATTTTTTGTACCAGGTGTTGTTTGTTGTTTTACCTATATGGTCCTTAAGTAGAATAAAATCACATGTTCTCTTCCATAGAAGTAGAAAATGCCAACAATTTCTACAAAATGCAGCCTACAAATTCCAGTCTATAGAATACGTCACTAGGTACCTTATCCAGTTTTCATTTGGTACGAGAAAAAAATTTCGTGTCAGTCTTGTAGAACAACAATTTTCTGTAGTGGTCTGGTACTAAGCTATGATTCAGTATTAGTAATGAAGTTTTGGTAATTCTTATTTTATAATCAAAGGTTTTTCTTCTTGATACAAATGTTTCAGGTAATAAGAGGTATAATATCACTATTTTATCCCATTTTATTAAAGAATCATACTAATTGTGTACTAGACGTGTGGTTACTCTCATGCATCCTCCTTTCCTCAATTATTACAAATTCCCTACCATGACCTTCTAAAATCATGAGGGTATTTCCCGCTAAGGAAATCATTCATATGCACTAAAAGATTTTGATGGGATGGTCATAATATGTTGAGAGTACGAAGTAATTATACCTTTAACAGGACCAATTCCATTCTCAAACACTATGGTCAAAGACCTATGTTCATATGATAAATAAACACCATAGTGCCATGATCCAACATCACTCCATGTGAATGATTTATTTAAACCACGTCTTAATGCATGTCAAATCCATGATTCTTTTTCGGTCACGATGACGTCAAACAGTTGCATAACTATGAATTTCTATCACACAGACCATATCTTATGTAATCATTTCCCAATATTATCGTGAATACGATATGACACAAACCTCCATATGACCTTTTAAGCTATTCATGGCTATGAATTACCTTACCTCACCTTCATTACCACTGATTTGATCGTTGTAATCAGAATTCCAACTTATAAACACTCCTCTAGATGGCTTCTCCATCCAAATGAGCATTATTTACCTGTTCTTTTGTCATACAATTTCCATTCACACTATGCTTTGTCTCTTCATACCATTTTCACACTCTGTTCCCTTCTAGTACTTTATCGTGTGCTGGTTTGTTCTAGTACTAAACCATCATTCTTCGTCTGGTGGCCATATACACTGGTAGAATTTCTATGGAGCCAACATGGGGGTTGATAGACATGAAGCAATGTTCCCATTATAAAAGGAGACGCAGGAATAGAAATCTTGCAAAGGAAAATTTGAGCAAGTCGACTGGGCTCCTTTTTTAAAAAATTCAAAGGCTATCACGAGGGCGTATCTCTTGCTTTTTCTCAGACCTATGACAGTGAGATTGTCCAATTTGGGTTGATGAAATAAAAAATTATATAGGCCACCATAGAGGAAGCTACATGCTTTCCTTCCTCTGGAGATAAATATTTCAAGGGCGTTCTCATTGACAAAAAGTTGTGTCAGAAGTTTCTAAGGCCAAAGCATCAGGATCCCGATTGGACCAAAGGTATTTCCCGGATCTATATTAAAGAAGAGTATTGGACATTGCTCATTAGCATGCAAAGGTTTCTCACTTGTGAAGGGAGGTATGCCATGACCTTATTATATAATTTAAAACTTTTGTTGCACTTTGAAGGTGTGCCACGAATTGACTTTCCCCATTTCCTCTGGATGAGTCTAAACAAAAGGGTTAGGGGAGTTAAATCAACATCTAAGAAACCCAAAACTAGAATATATCACCATGGCTTAATGAAATTATTGGTTGTCCATGCATTGAGAAAACAAGGCAATAGTTAACAACTCCTTCAACAAAATTTTGCTCAAGAGGGAGTTTCTAAATATATACAAGAACATGAAACAAAGGCATGTAGTGAAGGGTCTAGTAGAAAGAAAAGGAAAAGGAAAATCAAATGGAAGAAGTTAAGAAATTAAGAACTTGTTGTTACACCTAGTTCATCCCAACTTGTTGATAGATTGGACAAGGGTAAGTCTATTATGATAGAGGAGCCTATTGCATCTAGGAAAAAGAGTACCTCCCAATCTCAAAAACCAAGTCCATCCCTAGTCCCTAAAACTAAATTACCACGCAAAAAGAGGCAATAAATTAAGAACTTTGGACAAGGTGAACTCTCAGATAGTGCTCCTGAGGAAACTATTGAATTATCATTGGAGCCAGTTAGCAAGTTAGAGAGGGCACATGAAATAAATATTCAAAGTTGGAGGAAGTTTCAAAAGAAGGTTGTGCCAGAAGAACAAACTCTAGAACCTTCACCTCAGTCGTCTAAGGTGAAAACAAATTTTGTATAGGATAAATAGGTCCTAATACCTACATATGCTACTAAAACAAAGAAGATAAAGTTGTTTGAAGAAACTTCCACTCCTGTAAGTAAACCTGAGGAAGCCTCACATCCCATACAAAGAACTACAAGATGGATGGCTAAAAAAATCACCATTCCATCTGTTTCGTATTTTACCAAGGAAGCAATTGAGATTCTGACTTCTCCAAAGAAAGAATATTTCTATGAGGCAATGATTAATGATATCGAGGAACTAGTAACAAAGACTTTAAAAGATTTGAGAAAATAGGTGAAAGCTCAAAAAGAGATAGATGAGCAAGTAACCATATATGATCTTGTCAGTTCCTTGACCGAGAAAGAGTTAGTATTAAAGGTTGGGAAGCTTACAAAATAGAATGAAAAGTTAAATAAGGAAGTAGTAGAATATAAACTTTTGGATAGACATATTAAACATGAAAATGTTCAATTAAAGGAGTACAATCACAGGCTACAGGATGAGGAAGAAGGAGTTTCTACTAAGCTTAAATTTTTTTTTCATTTGATTCATTACACTAGGGTTATCAAGAAGGATCTTAAGGGTGAGGTCTCTAGTTTCAATATTCTATAGCCAAACAAATGATATTCAACAAGGGTGGAAGACAGTTTCAGTTTTGCAAAATCTTGAGTACCAGTTTTGACATTTTTGCGTGAGGACATGCAATGACTTAAGCATGGGGGAAAATATTGGGTCTCTGTTTTGACACCCCTATTACCTTATATTATCTTCTATATTGGTCAATTTTACCTCTGAGATATGCATACTTTGTCTATTTCTTCCACAAACCTACCTTGTGGCCGTATTCATAAGCATAATGAGGTAACCCATTTTAAAAACATGACTTGTTTGATTTCTTAATTAATTGGGACTAAATGATTGTTGTTTATGCTTCTAATTACTTTGATTACTTTAAGAAAATTTCATGACAAGGATTTATCTCATTCGGTACTCATCTTCAGGATTCTTCTAGTACTTCTACTGGTCCGATACTACAATATTTCAACTGTTCTATTCCGGTACTTTGCCTATTCTGGTACCAACTCTACGTTGATCCGGTACCAAGATCTGTTATTGTGTTAGTTCGGTACTAAACTCGATTCTACAGGATTGACATTTTGAATGAGTACATTGGGGATGGATCCAATAAATTGGTTGGATGGAAGCATCCTTAGTTAGTTTGAAGACCACGATAGACTTCATCACTCATGCACTTTGTGTCATGAGGATGAAGTCCATTCCTTGAGATACACTATGTTCACCAATTGTAATATTTTGTAAACATTCATTGATTATCTTCAGACATTAATTGTAATGGCTAACCTTCTTTAAAAGGGACACTTTGTAGATGATCGATATAGATAATATACACCGTTATGATGGGAAATTAAATGTTGAATTATTGATTCACTCGTTTAATTGAAATAATACAAATGCTAGTTTTTTGCAATTCATGGATGTGAATAAAGTATCTATTATGTAACTTATTTAAAGCTACCTTGTTGGTTTTGAAAGGGCCCACCTCCCCAACCAAGGTAAGTCTCCCTGTATATGTTTATGTGTGGACATATGTTAATTGTGTGTGAGTGTGCAAATAAAATAATTATGTATTGCAAATGATTCTGAGTGCATGAACTTTCTTAAGTACACCGTAGATCTCTAAATAGATTTTTACCATGAGATTTGTCTTCTAGTTTGAATTTGTGTGAAGAATAGTGCTTAGATATTCCAAAAACAAAGTATTTTGTTATTGATTGTTTTTTGATTGAGCTAGACACAATAGACATAGACATATTACCTATTTTTGGCACATACAGTGTAACAACTCTACTGATTACGAATCCTAGATTGATATATAAATGAGTGCAATATACTAAAAATATATTTACACCAACATTTTGACATCTCCTATCTCCTATTTTGAGCTTGGTTCCAAAAAGAGGAGGATTCTGAATCTCAACATGTGGTTGTCCAGTGACAAATTTCCTTCTTGTTACAGATCTTGGATCCCAATCATTGAATTATTTTGCCTTATTTTCTGACACTTTCACTGCAGTTTCAGAGTTTATGTACCATGTGTTCTTTGTTGTTTTACCTATATGGTCCTTCAATAGATTAAAATCACATGTTCTCTTCCATAGCAGCAGCAAATGGCAACAATTTCTAATAAATGCAGTCTACAAATTCCAGTCTATAGAATATGTCACCAGGTACCTTATCCATTTTTCATTTGGTATCGGAATACAATTTTGTGTTTGTCTAGTAATACAACAGTTTTTTGCAGTGCTCTAATACTAAGCCATTATCCGGTACTGGTGATGAAGTTTTGGTAATTCTTATTCTATACTCAAAGGTTTTTTTTATTGATACAAATGTTTCAGGTAATAAGAGGTATAAGCTCACTATTTTATCTCATTTTATTAAAGAATCATACTAATTGTGTACTAGACGTGTGGTTACTCTCATGCAACCTCCTTTCCTCAATTATTACAAATTCCCTACCATGACCTTCTAAAATCGCAAGGGTATTTACTGCTAAAGAAATCATTCATATGCACTTGAAGGTTTTGATGGGATGGTCATAATATGTTGAGAGTACGAAATAATTATACCTATAATAGGACCAATTCCATTCTCAAACACTCTGGTCAAAGACCTATGTTCATATGGTGAAGAAACATCATAGTGCCATGATCCAACATCATGTCGTGCGAATGATTTATTTAAACCATTTCTTAATGCATGTCAAATCCATGATTCTTTTTCGGTCATGATGACGTAAAACAGTTTCATAACTGTGAATTTCAGTCACACCGACCATATATCCTATAACCATTTCCCAACATTACCGTGAACACGATCTAATGCAAACCTCCATACAACCTTTTAAGTTATTCATGGATATGATTTATCTTACCTCGCCTTCATTACCACTGACTTGATCGTTGCAATCATAATTCCAACTTATAAACGCTCCTCTAGATGGCTTTGCCATCCAGATGAGAGTTATTTACCTATGATTGTTTCATACAATATCCATTCACACCGTACTCTATCCCTTCATACCGTTTTCACACTTTGTCCCCTTCCGGTACTCTATTGCGTGCTTCTTTGTTCCAGTACTAAACCATCGTTCTCTGTCTGATGGCCATATACACTGGTATACTTTCTCTGGAGATAGCATAGGGGTTGATAGACACAAACCAGTGTTCCAATTATACAAGGAGACGCAAGAATACCAAGCTTTCAAAGGAAAATTTGAACGGGATGTCTAGGTTCTGTTTTTGGAAAAATTCAAAGGCTATCACAAGGGGGTATCTCATTATTTTTCTCAGACCTATGATGGTGAGAGTGTCCAATTTGGTGAGATGAAATTAAAAATTATAGAGGCTAGCATAGTAGAATATACAGGCTTTCCTTCCTCTGGAGAGAAATATTTCAAGGGTGTTATCATTGACAAAAATTGTGTCAGAAGTTTCTAAGGCCAGAGCATCAGGATCATGACTAGACCAAAGGTATTTCCCGGAGCTATATTAAGGAAGAGTACTAGACAATTATCATAATCGTATAGAGGTTTGTCACTTGTGAAGGGAAGTATGCCATGACCTTCTTATATCATTTAAAAATTTTGTTTCTCTTTGAAGATGGGCTAAGAATTGGCTTTCCCCAGTTCCTCTGTATGAGTCTAAATAAAATGGTTAGGGGAGTTAAATCAACATCTAAGAAACCCAAAACTAGTATTTATCACCATGGATTAATGAAATTTTTGGTTGTCCATGCATTGAGAAAACAAGGCAGTAGTTGGAAACAACTCATTCAACAAAATTTTGCTCAAGGGGGAGTTTCTAAATCTATATAAGAAAATGAAACAAAGTTATGTAGTGAAGGGTCCAATAGAAAGAAAAGGAAAAGAAAAAGAAAAGGGAATAATTTAGGAAATGAAGAAGCTGTTGTTACAACTATTTCATCCCAACCTATTGATAGATTAGACAAGGGTAAGCATGTTATGATAGAGGAGCCTACAACATCCAGGAAAAATAAAACCTCCCAATCTCAGAAACCAAGTGAAGCCCTGGTCCATAAAACTAAATTACCTCCCAGTAAGAGGCAACAAAGAAAGAACTCTGGGCAAGGTGAACTCTCAGATAGTGCTCCTGTGAAAACTATCGAATTATCACTGGAGCCAGTTAGCAAGTTATAGAGGGCCCATGAAATAAATATTCAAAGTAGGAGGATGTTTTAAAAGAAGGATGTGCCAGAAGAACAAACTCCAAAACCTACACCTCAGTCCTCTAAGGTGAAAACAAAATTTGTACAGGAGAAACAGGTCCCAATACCTACATCTGCTACTAAAACAAAGAAGAGAAAGTTGTTTGAAGAAACTTCCACTCCTATCAGTAAAGCTGAGGAAGCCTCACATCCCATACAAAGAACTACAATAAGAATGGATAAATAGATCACCATTCCATCCGTTTCTTGTTTTCCCAAGGAATAAATTGACATTTTGACTTCTCTGGAGCAAGAAGATTTCTATGAGGCAATGATTAATGAGATCGAGGAACTGGTAACAAAGACTTTAAAGTATTTGAGAAAAGAGGTGGAAGATCAAAAAGAGATAGCTGAGAAAGCAACCATATCTAATCTTGTCAGTTCCTTGACCAAGCAACAATTAGTATTAAAGGTTGGGAAGCTTACAAAATAGAATGACAAGTTAAATAAGGAAGTAACATAATATAAAATTTTGGATAAACATATTAAACAAGAAAATGTTCAATTGTACAATAAAAGACTATAGGGTGAGCAAGAAGAAGTTTCTACTAAGCTTAAAAAAATTTCACGTTTGATCCAGTACACCGGGTTTATCAAGAAGGAGCTTAAGGGTGAGGTCCCTAGTTTCAATATTCTACAGTGAGACAAATCATATTCAGCCAGGGTGGAAGACAATTTCAATTTTGCAAAATCTTGAGTACCAGTTTTGACATTTTTCCATGAGGACATTCAATAACTTAATCATGGGGGAAAATGTTGGGTCTCCATTTTGACACCCCTATTACCTTATATTATCTTCTATATTGGTCAATTTTACCTCTGAGATATGCATATTTTGTCTATTTCTTCCACAAACCTACCTTGTGGCCGTATTCATAAGCATAATGAGGTAACCCATTTTAAAAACATGACTTGTTTGATTTCTTAATTAATTGGGACTAAATGATTGTTGTTTATGCTTCTAATTACTTTGATTACTTTAAGAAAATTTCATGACAAGGATTTATCTCATCCAGTACTCATCTTCGAGATTCGTCTGATACTTTCGTTGGTCCAGTACTGCAACAATTCAACTTTTCTATTCCTGTACTCCGCCTATTCTGGTACCAACTCTACGTTGATCCGGTACCAAGATATGTTACTGTGTTAGTCTGGTACTAAACCCGCTTCTATAGGATTTACGTTTTGAATGAGTACATTGGAAATGGCTCCAAGAAATTGGTTGGATGGAATCATCCTTGGTTCATTTGAAGATCACGATAGACTTCATCACTCATGCACTTCATGTCATGAGGATGAAGCCTATTCCTTGAGATACGCTATGTTCACCAATTGTAATATTTTGTAAACATTCATTGATTATATTCAGAATTTGATTTTAACGACTAACCTTATTTAAAAGGTACATTGTGCAGATGATTGATATAGATAATATACACCGTTATGCTAGGAAATTTAATGTTGAATTACTGATTCACTCGTTTAATTGAAAGAATATGAATGCAATTTTTTTTCAATTCATGGATGTGAATAAAGTATCCATTCTGTAAATTCTTTAGAGCTACCTTGTTGGTTCAACAAGGGCCCATCGCCCCAACCAAGGTAAGTCTCCATGTATATGTTTATGTGTGGACATAATTTAATTGTGTGTGAGTTTGAAAATAAAATAATTGTGTATTGAAAATGATTCTGAGTGCATGAACTTTCCTAAGTACAACGTAAATCTCTAAATAGATACTTGTTGATTTTGGATCAATGTGAATGAACAGATATACATTAAGCATAGTAGACAATTCTATTTCTTTTTCTGCAGGGTGATATTTAGTCAGCAAAAGTTGGGTATATGTTTGGGATTGTTATATAAGCAATTGTTATTTTTCTGAATTTGGAAGTCTTAGTAATTGTGTTATCCTCAGTAGGTACAGGAACTATTAGACTTCATATCTCACCCTTAATTCATTAGTAATGAATTCTTTCAATCATATTGACTGTCTCCTTTAATGAGGAAGGAAGTTTTTATTGGAGTTGAGTAGGTAATGATTGGTTTCTTTCCAAGAGTAAATAGAGTGAATTGTCAATTGTTATGTGAACTCAATTGTTACAGGAAGTAGGGTCTCAGTTCATCTTTTTATTTCACGATCCTATAATGAACAAACATGTTATCTGAGAAAGAATTTTTTTCAATTGAGTGTTTGCTTGAGATTTTTACTCTAAGCTTTATCTTCTAGTTTGAAGTTGTGTGAAGAATAGTGTTTAGATAATACAAAAACAAACTATTTTGTTATTGATTGTTTTTTGATTGAGCTAGATACAACAGACATAGATAGATTACCTATTTTTGGCACATACAATGTAACAACACTACTAATTATGAATCCCATATTGATATATAAATGAGTGAAATATACTAAACATATATTTACACCAACAAGAACGGTCCTGGAAGAACGAAACACAGGTAACCCACAGGGTACATGTTCATCAAATGTATCAGTTCGGGCTCATTAAAAAGGTTCGATATGGTCGAGGTTTCAACAATGGAATTCTAGGTTTTACTGCTTTCCTGTTGGCTATGTGCGTGAGTGGAAAGAATGGAAAAAATATCCCCAAAATAGTCAAAATCCCCACATATATTTTCTTGTTCCTGAGATGACACATGGCTCTCATGAATCACATTCCTCTCCATTTGGAATTCGTTCTCCTTCCCCAAAGGAACTTAGGATAAATTCATATCCTCCTTGTTGTTCCAGAGTCTGTACTTAAGGCTATAAAGTATTGGGTCTAGGAATCCAAAAAGGGGTGAAATATGTAAAGGAAGAAAACAACTGGGAAAAGAAGTTAAGGCTGATTTCTAAGTTGTTTGGGTCTAGCTTCCAATTGTTCTTGAATGTTTATGTCCCATTCAATGCCTTCCCATGAACGTTTGAGTTCGGCCTGGATAGTAGAAGTTTTCATAATGGTATCAAAAAGGTCTAAAGCGAGGCTAGTTTGATCTGAGAGACCGGGTTCTATGTTGGGATGTCTTGCCACAAGGACAGTCATAAAGGAATAGATTTTTTTATAAAGTGTTGGTTGTTGTTTCACCTATAGATAATATGAGAAAGAATACCAAAATCGAATTAATAGTATAATGAAATCGAAGGTCATTTTCCGTAACTAAGTTAAATTTTAAAACCATGCATGAAGCGAGAGAAAACATGGAGCTGTTGAACAATATGAGGCATCAATCAGGGAAGAATCTCACCTTGTGACATAAGAAGAAAATAAGTAGGAAAAACTTTAATGAAGCATATGATATAGAAATCTAAAAAATTCATAGGTCTTGTACCTACTGATAGACGATATAGAGGAAAAGCTATAAAATATTAGATGACTGAAATAAATGATCACCACAGTAGAAGTTGTACTAAATTACAACTAAGCATTCATTAAAGACACATATGAGAAATGATGTGAAATGTGAAATAACAGAAGAAACACATAACCCAATCTTGATGGAAAAAAGAGTCTTTGATCTGCCTTGTATTAATTATGGCGAAAGAAATATTCGTTGGTATAATCAGCTCAAAGGAAAAAAGCCTTTGTTCTATCTTTCAAAATTATACTTATACAAAATTAAAACGCTTTGAATTCTCGTTCTAAAAATTTCGGTTACAAATGGAAAATGAAGTGTTTCACTTGTCTCTTGTCTTCCTCCATGTGGGCATGGCATTTTATTTTCTTGTTCTCTGACTCCAAAAATAGGATGGGATAGGCATCTGTTACTACTTGCCTCCAACAGTCTTCCCTTTCCCCTGCTCGATACGAATAACACAACTTTCTACCAATTGGGCTATCAACTTAGAAGGTTCGGCTTGGTTGCTCGCCTCGAAAGTGTAGCAATTCTTTGCCAACTATGGCAATCGTTTTCCTACTTGTCGGTCTTTTGTGATGATAGACCACAATTGCAAGCTTGGTCTTATCAACCATTTATCCACTTGGGAAATATCGACCTGACTTACTTGGGATAATTCAGTTTGTCCTTTTTCCACATTTTCCTTGATATCTAGTAGATGTTTGGCTATGTCAATTATTCCCAGTGTTCCAACACTACCTTCCTTATTGAGATCTAACAAATTTTTATTTATGAAGCTGAATGTTTCTTCACAAGAATCTCTCATCTCTTTAGCTCTTTTTCTTCTCTCAGATATATTATGTTCCCACGCTTTCAGTAAGATGTTACATCTAGTTTTCTTTGGGATAGACAACCTGGAACTAATGGTTGCCTCTTCTTTCAATGTTTCTATAACAACCTCTTGGAAAGAAATTCGAGCTGCACCACCTTCTCTTTGTCTCAAGGATATATCCTTTAACACTTGTTCTATCATATGAAAATGATTCTTTATGGTTTCTACTTTGGTAAGTAGATCCTGTTGAGCTACTTATACCTTCTTTCATATTTCCGTGGCTTGGGATTGGAATAACGTTATGTCTATGACCTGGTGTTCAACAAAAATTAATTTAGATTGCAGTAGTTTTATTTGCTCCTCATGTTGACTTACCTGTGTTTGAATTATTTGTGTTGACTGATGCATCTTCTCAAGATTAGATTTAAGTCTCTTGATTTCATATTGGTCAATTACTCTGGCTTGCTCGAAACCTTTATTTAACTCATCCCTGGCATTCTCCTCTATCGTTGCTACTCGAGCCTCCAATTTTTTGATCAAGAGGTTCTTTTGTTTCAACCGTGCCTTCAAAACTCCAACTGAATATTGGTTGGTTGTTGCATAAGCCCCCAATGTTCCTACTACCTCATCGGCGAATTCTTCCTCTTCCAAGGCCTCTCCATCTGTTAGGATTTTGTATTTTTTAGCTACTGCGCCTGCTCTTTGGTATGTTTCTTGCTTCACCATGACCTTCCTTTTCTTACTGAAGAATAATTCAATAGGAGGACATTCTTCTACAAATATAGGTGTCAGGTCCTCCTTGAATATCCACTCTGCATCAGGGTTCCCCTTTGTGAATTGTAAGGGAGTGACGAATGCAATGGGTTTGTCGATTTCCTTGGTAACTATCTCTGGGTTTCCTTCTTCTTGGTTGGGGATCTCTTCTTCCTGATTCAATATTTTAGTCTTCTCTGTCTTTTCTTGAGTCTCTTGTTTGCTAGGGTTCACACCCGTTGAAATTTTATCTTCTTCTTGTTGTGTACCCAGAGGTTGTGAGTTTCTTCCCTATAGAAATTTAGGGAGGCAACTTCTCTTGTGCTCTTGGAATTTATAAAAATTGACCATATCACCGGGCAGCAGAGCTTGAACCCAACTTAAGACTTAAGAGTAGGACCTTCCACCTCGGAAGATTTCATCATGAGGTGAGTCTTCGTGTTTGTATCTCTTCAACCCACATCTCGCCATGTGATTACTCACAACCTTATTAGGGTCATGTTTCTTAAACTCAATGTCTACCAATTTGATTTCCTCCAAGGTCGTAGCCTCCACTTTGGCATGGATGAAATCTAATAAAGAATATGTACCAATGTGAATGGGAAAGGGTGGCCATACCTTCTTCGATACTCCTTTGAGATCCTTGCTTATCCCACCGAGCATGGTTTGCCTGGTGATCTCGTGACATACTAGCTTGTCTGGTAAGAATAGCGGTAGAGAATATGGGGGGACAGAGGTGCCAAAAACCCTAATATATGAAAACTCTACTTCTATATACCAATATTCCATGTTGCTCAGGTTGGCCATGATTGTTATCACTAAAATTTCGTCCGCACATGGTTACAAGAACTCAACATCGTCAAATAGTAATGAAGTCATTCATGGCCCTAAATTAATATCACCACATTCAAAAAAGGGAAAAACTATATAAAGTAGCAAAAAATTGAAGAGCGCTTTATAGAAGTTGGGCGCGCGCGCACATGCGCGGAACAGGAACGTAGAGTGCGCGCATACGCGCATGATGCGCGACTGTTAGCGCAAAAAGTCGTGCACCTGCTAAACGACGCATTTATGAATATGGTCGACCTCCAAACCACTTATGGTTCAGATCCCGAGCTGATTTGACCCCCAAATCTGGGCTGGAGCCAAATGCTGGGCTGGTCAAAGACCTAATAATGCCCTAAATGGCCTCTTTTCACACTACAAAGTAGTTTCACAATAACCCAATGCAATGCTATAAAAAGCCATGAATGCACCTCATTTTCTCAAGGAATTCAAAGTAATGTTATGATGCCTATATTGTTTTAAGGACTTCATCCTTGACAAGAACACATTGGCACCATTTCATTGAGCAATCCACCTCTCCATTGAGTGGATTTGCAAAGAGTTCTTTCACCACTATTTTCATTTTCTTTGTTGTAAGGAGAGAAAGTTTGTGAGGGTCCAAGAGCCTTCCCTTGGAGGAAGAAGGGATTCATAGTCCCCTTTCTTCTTGGTGCTTTGATTTCATCAATAGATCAGCCTAAAAACATTGGTGACATGGGTCTTTTTGTTTTTGTTATCTCTATGTCCCTATGCTTATGATTTTAGTTTGTATTAGTTTAATTCTTGCTTATAGTTTTGTTTTTCTTTCTCTAACTCTTTCCTTTATAGCTTTCCTGCTCAGCAAGACCCAACTGGGCATGCAAACACCTCTTATTTTCTCACCAAGGTGACGAAAGAGGCGCAACAGATTGTCAACTCCACTGGGGAAAGGTATCAAATTCCTACCTCATTTGGGTTTATTTTGTTAGGATATTTAGACACTTAGGAGTTAGTTAAGATCTACTTGGTCTAATATGTCGTTAGGTAAAAGTGTGTTTCTTTAGTATGCATTAGTATGCATTTGTAGTTAGGCAATCCGACGGTCACGATATGTTCCCGA
>ML782959.1:401593-425468 GCA_009831015.1 Picea engelmannii | reverse complement strand
AAAACATAGAGGTTGTCAAATAGGGAACTTAAAATACTCCAAGTCAAGTGTTCCAATCACCATAAGGCAGGGAGATACCCGTGAAGGGTTGAAGGCCGAGGTCCGGTTGTTCTGTGCGTCCCCCCTTGAGGCACCCACCTCTTAGACGAGATCCATCCCGTGACCCATTTCTTAGGCCAAAAATCTAAATGTCGCACTTTGACCAAGGTACCTAGTGACCAACTTTAGGACATCTACCCAGGTGGAAATTGTGGGCTGCAATTGCACCTTGATTGGATTTTGTGTGGCTATTGGGAAATATCGCCAGCTCTTTCAGGATATGCCCCCTTTACCCCTCATTATAACCAATTATTTCATCCTTCACTAGTTTCTCTTCCGGTGACTTCAGACCCCACTATTGAGTGTTATTGGAAGGTCCACTACTATTTGAGAGGAAGGACGTTACGTCTTCTAGGACACGAGCATTTTCTTTCTTTTGATTCCCCCACGCGAACAAAACCCACTTACCCATATGTATGCTTCTTTCTCATTTTATGTATGATGCACATCAGATTACAGTTTGATTTGGATATATATATTGTGTAAACATTCAACGCAAAAAGCTCTTGTTTCTATATTTCTCTCACCACTTTTTGCACATATTCACACAGCTAAGTATGACATCATAGGGGAACCACAAAACCCTCGTCGTTCACGATGCTTGCTCAACCTCCCTCCTATCTTAGGGGGATTATCTGGTCGTGCCCGCTCATCGACACCTCCGTCACACACTCATGTGAGTGCTACTATATTAGGATCAACTTTTCTTGGTTCTACATTACTTGGGTCTACTTCCCAAGGTCATCCGTTCACTCTCTCTCCTTTACACAGAAGTGGGGGACCCACTTCCTCTCAAGGAGGGAGCACCAACCCACCTAGTCCCCATCAAGGGTCAGGTTCACAACAGACTATGGCCAGAGCTAACCCTCCCCCCCACTACAGATGCCATATTTGGCCTCTCTCAACATACCGGATCTCAACAAACTCACCAATGATGCTATATTACATGATCCCACATGGCCTGCAATGCCAACAAAACTCCCTTCAGACATACCAAAGTTTGAAGGAAAGGAAGGGGATGACCCTGCCAATCATGTCATGACCTTTCATCTTTGGTGCTCTTCCAATAGCATTATGGATGATTCCATCAAACTGCGATTATTTCAACACACACTCACTGGCCCATTGGCTAAATGGTATGTCGAAGAAAAATCAGGGTCCCACGTGACCTTTGAGTCATTGGCCAAAGCATTCTTGACCTTCTTCCAATTACCAATCCGCCACGACAACGGTCTAGAACTACTGTCTAACTTCAAACAAATCTCAGCCACACACATCGCTGACCACATTCACGAGTGGCGTAGGTGACGTAGTTTGTGCAAAGTGGAAACCACTAAGCAACAGTGCCTCGACTGGTTTCTTAGATCACTTGTCTCTCTCCTTGGAAAGGATGTAGATTCCACCTTCCCTAAATCCGAAGAGGAAGCCATCAGTAAGGGACAACAATATGACCTCATCTACTCACAGTCAAGCTACTTATACATGGTACTTCCTGATCTTCCAAAACCTATGCCATTTGGCCAAGACAAACCTGGGATGTCTCACTCAGCAGATGGACTAATAGGTGCCACCACACACCATGGTCCACAACCCCAACCACCACCAATGTATGGAACACCTCAATACCTATTGGCATACGGGGGCACTTCTTATTACCCCCCACCCCCTTATCAACAGCCATACCCTATTTCTATACCTCCACCTATCAATGGACCACCACCGGCACCTCCCATACATCCACCTATTCCCACAAATAATGGTACTCCCTCAACATCATATTATAGTACTAGAGAAAGAAATACGCCTTCCTATGTACCTTATGGATCAGTACCACCACAAAATCCATACTTCCCATTTCCTAGTCCTCCACAACCCATGGCTCCCCCACATCCACATGTGGGGGTACATTTTGTTCAACTTTTTGTTGCTCAACAATACCAAAGTTTTGAACAGTTGAATACAGCCAACCCAACTCACCCATCAAACAATGCCAAGAAGAAGGGACGAAACAGGAATAAAAACAACCCTGGTCAAGGCGAGAATCAACCCCCACAACACCAACCCACTGGGGGCAACCAGAACCAAGGGAACCAAAACCCCCAAGGGGGAAATAATAACAAACGCCAAGGGCGAAATAATGTTAAAACCATATTCCCTTGTGCCCTTTGTGGTGAGTTCAGTCATTACACTCACCATTTCCCCTAGATTGTTGATTTCAAATGGTTGAAAGACTCAGGTAGTCTTCCCCATTCTCCTGCACAACCTGCCCCTTAGCAGGCACCACAAAAATACGTGCAACAACCCCCTCCCACCGTGCTACAAAATCCTATTCCACATCAAGGTGTGATAAAAACCCAATAGGACACACAACATACCCCACCTCAGGTGGGACAATACCTCAACCCCAACAATCTAGCAGAGCGTACAATTCTCCTCACTAGTGAGGAAGAAATCCTTCTGCAAATGCGTAATCGTTAGTATCATGCACCCACTGAGTCTACTCCCCTCTCTCCAGAGACAACCCCTACACCAACGAGACCCCCGTTAGTGATCCCCCGCCCTTCCGCCGAACCACCACTATGCATCCCTAGTATCCCCTTGCGTAGGAATGTCCACAACCCACAGGCTAGGGCACCTCATAACTATAGCTTGGTAGACGACTTAGCTCAATCCTCGGCTGCCATGTCAGTCTTGGAAGTCCTCCAGACTTGTCCTACGCAGCGTAAATCACTACTTTCCGCCTTGGGGGCAGTCGACCCTGCAGATACCCGACTCATCACCTTTGATCTTGATAGCGGAGAACCTCGTCTTCCTGCCTTGATCTCTTTTCAAATACCAGTGAAAATACGGAACATCATAGTTCATCGGTGTATCATCGATGAAGGTGCAACTACATGCATTGTGTCCAAAACAATATGGCAGAAACTTGGTTCCCCAAAACTCATACCCTCTGCCATCACATTACGAGCTTATGACGGACAACCATCCTCTCCTGAAGGGCTCTTCCAAAACGTCCCCGTTGAACTCGGGGGCAAGACTATTCTCATAGACATAAAAGTTATCGACGCTCCAATCGATTACAATATCCTGTTCAGTCGTAGCTACATGTACGCTATGAAGGTAGTGGCATCTTCTGTCTTTCGGACAATGATGTTCCTCCATAATGGGAAGATCGTGACCATCGACCAAGTCTCACATTATGAGCCTAACCCATCTGCCAACCTCGATAACATTCTTCCCCTCATCCACACAAACCAAGACGCATATCCACTCGTCGAGATGGGTCTTGGGATTTTTAAAGATCCATCCTTGTTAGGTACGTACCATGGAGTGCCACCACTCCTTCATCCTGCTAATCAAGTATGTGTCATATCATCTAAAGAAACTCACACAGAGGATGCTAGTCCTCCCTAGGAGGCTTCGGTCATTCCTGACATCCCAACAGTCGTAGAAACACTCCTGCTGGAACCTCCTGCGCACTCGTCGACCTCAACAGTCCACGAATCCACATCCCCTCAGGGGCATAGTCCTATTTGGGAGACAGTCCCCCAACCCCTCACTCAAATTCCCTTCTTTTACCCTCCACCAGGTATAGAAGCTTTTCAGGTAGCTGCAACGCTCACACTACCCAATATGGTGTTAGCAATCCCAGTGTGGTATTTACACCCACCTGAGATGGTCCCTCGACCATCCCTTCCCCCACAGGAAGGCCTCCCCATGATGATTCTCGTCCTTACCCCCACCACCACCCCACTCACTAACCTCTCGGCTACAACTGGGGGCAGGAGAAAGAAGAAAGAGCCCACCGCTCCACTTCCTCCATGCATCCCACCACCTTGCACATTATGTGAGAAAGAGGGACACCAAACCAATAATTACCCATCACTACCTGAATTACGGAATTTGATCCCGCTCAATCAAACTCCCACAACACCCTCCACTACTTCTAGTCCCACCACTATCACCCACCCTTCCAGTAGTAAAGGGTTGAGGACCAAATACGCTTGTGCTATATGTTTAGAGTATGGCCATTACACCCATCATTGCCCAGCACTACCACACTTTCGACAAACATTAGCGACTGTATGCCAGAACTTCCAGAACAACCCCAATCCTGCTATGTCCTCATCAACAAATATCACTGACATCCTCTATGTCACCACTTCAGTCAATGAACGTATGAGATGCCCTTGTTCTCTCTGTGATTCATTAGCTCATTTTACATATCAGTGTCCTATGATCCTTGAATACAGAAAACATCAATTGGCCCTGCTTCACCGACCTGCAGAGGCGATCATTGATATTACCTCATCACTAGAGGATCTTCATGTCATTTCTCCCGAACCTGAGGCACTCCCAATGCCTCCATGTTTCTTAGATGACGTATCTGAGGATTTACCCCACAACCCACCCAACTCTCCTGCTCTTTCCCCTACGGACACTCTCCACCCAACCACCATGGTTACCCCTCAGTACTTCAATATATGGTTTATGTCGAGTGAACCCTCACCATCTCCTAGAATTGCTCCCTATGCTTCTCCATCAGGGGGCAACCACACTATCACTGAGATCACTCCTCACGACCCCTTGTATTCCCGTCGTTTCCAATGTGATGAGGAAATACTAGAAGAGATAAACCACCCGGACTCTCCCTGGAACGTGCTACATCACTGTGCACTCTTCTCTCCACAGGAATCCCTCATGCCTCTTAACCAAAACCCCATTTATGCGGTCGAAACCAAAGATTTTATCCCGTCAGGGCCTATCGATTGGTTCAACAATCCCATTCCTTCCCCTGATGCTTTTGAAGAAGGTAATATGGCCAACATTTCCCCCACCATCAAAATCGACATTTCCATTAAAAATGGCCTCGTCGAAGAAATCATCATTGGAGATGCTTGCACTCCTCAGGAAATCGCTGCATATAAAGCCCTCTTCCAGGAATATAGGGATATTTTCTCCTAGTCATACACGGAAATGCCTCACCTTGATCCCTCTATTGTCGATCATTGCATTGACACCTAGCCCGACATCACACCAGTTCGCCAAAAACAACGACCGCTACACCCATCCAAAGCCGCGACTGTCAAAGCCGAAATTGACAAATTACGTGTGGCTGGGTTTATTTACCCCATTGCTTACACTTCATGGGTTTCCAACACTATACCCGTCGACAAAAAACAGGGCACTATCCGCGTATGCACAGACTTTCGTGATCTCAATAACGCATGTCCCAAAGACAACTTTCCAACGCCTTCCATCGATCAAATTATCGACGACTGCGCCAGCCACGAGGCTCTCTCCTTTATGGACGGATTCTTTGGCTATAACCAAATTCAAATCCACCTAGTCAATCAGTATAAAACCGCATTCACTACCCTATGGGGTACCTTTGCATATCGTGTCATGCCTTTTGGCTTAAAAAATGCTGGCGCAACTTTCCAGTGGGCGATGATATACATCTTCCACGATATGGCTAAAATCATCCTCGCCTATCTGGATGACCACACAGCTCGATCCAAGAAACGCACCCAGCATCTCGATGATTTACGAATCATCTTTTAACGGTGTCGTCAGTACAACATCTGCTTGAATCCTCTCAAGTGTGTGTTCTATGTCACCATAGGGCGCCTCCTTGGATTTATTGTTTCCCAAAGAGGTATTACTGTGGACCCCCTCAAAGTCCAAGATATCATCGAAATTCCACCTCCCCAGAATTTACGGCAACTTCAGAGTCTTTAGGGAAAAGCTAACTTTCTTCCACACTTTGTCCCAGATTACACCATACGTGCACATGGTTTCCTTCGCTTACTACGTCACGACATCCCTTTTCACTAGGACGACCACACCCAACAATCATTTGACGATCTTAAAGAAGCACTTTCAAATGCACCTTTAATTAGTGCACCTTACTATAATCGCGACTACATCCTCTACGTATCAGCATTAGCTGTATCAGTAGTCGGCATCCTCGTCCATCTTGAAGATGACAATCATGAACACATCATTTATTACGTTAGTAAGAACCTCTCAGGACCACCCTTGAAGTATAAACACGAAGATAAATTGGCTCTTGCAGTTGTCCTCATCGTCCAGAAGCTGTGCCATTACATTCTGCTTCGCACCACAATGGTCATCGCAGATTCCAACCCTATGCAGTACTTTCTCAGCCGTCAGCAAGTTAATGGCAAATTAGTTCGATGGATCATTATCCTTCAGGAGTACAACCTCGAGTTCTCAACACCTAAGAGTAAGAAGGCCCTCATTCTCACTGAACTTGTCACGACCCTCTCCTCTGACACCACCAGTGCCCCCGTCAACATCGAATTTCCTGACGAACATCTCTTTTACATCACTTCGGCTGATCCTTGGTACGCCGACCTCCTCGTCTACCTCGGAACTCAAAATTTTGGTAATCACCTTTCACGAGATGACCGTCGATGTATTTGTCATCAAGCCCCCTACTACCTCCTCATCAGAGACATCCTATATCGGCGGGGCGTTGACACCATTCTTCGTTGATGCTTGACTATTGATGAGGCTGACAGAGTCTTAAACGACTGCCACAACGATGCATGTGGGGGCCATCTTTCAGGTATATCCACTGCTCAAAAGATTATCCGAGCCGGTTACTTTTGGCCTACCTTATTTCATGATTGCATTCATACTGTCAAACGATGTGAGCAATGTCAGCTCTATGCCAACAAAGCCCATGCTCCCCCCGCTCTTCTTCACCCCGTCATTACTACCGGCCCTTTTTTTAAATGGGGCATTGACTTTATGACTTGTAATCCCCCCTCCAGCAATGGTCACAAATACATTATTGTCGTCGTTGATTACTTCACCAAATGGGCTGAAGCTATGCCCACTTTCAACAACATCGCTGACATTGCAGCACGTTTTTTCTTTAACCATGTCATATCCCATTTTGGAGTACCCCTCCAACTCATATCCAACCATGGGAAGCACTTCGAGAATGAGATCTTTGTCAAACTCTCATATTGGTTAGGCTTCTCTCACGAGTTTGCCTCACCCTATTACCCTCATTCAAATGGATAGGTTGAGGCAGTTAACAAAGTCCTCAAGACCATGTTACAGCGCACGGTTAATAAACATAAAACCAATTGGCATCATATGTTATTTTCTGCGCTATGGGCTTATCGAACGGCTGTGAAGACCGCTACCAGTTTCACACCGTTCCATTTAGTCCATGGGGTCGAGGAAACTCTTCCCATCGAGTGTGAAATTCCCACCTTACGCACCACAATTGAGCTATTACCTGACACTGCTCCAATGGAGCAGTGCTTGCTGAACTTGGAGTCTCTGGATGAAGATCGTCGATCTTCCTTACAGAACAACGAGGCAGCTAAAAAACAATCCAAGGCTACCTTTGATCGTCGTGTCAACCTTCGATCATTCCGCGAAGGCGACCTCGTCTTGGCTTATGATATCGCTCATGATACCTTCGGCCAGGGAAAATTTGAATCACTTTGGCATGGCCCTTACATTATCCAACATTGCCTCACCAAAGGCACATACATCCTAGCCTCTCCCGAAGGCCTCCCTCTCAAAGAACCCGTCAACGGGTTGTATCTCAAGAAATTTTATTCTTAAAAGTAGTCATTCTACTTTAGGTTATTTCTTTTCTAGTGTTTTTAATCTTTTTTCTCCTCCCCTCTCATCTAAACTATCCTTTGTGCTATTGATAGATGCTTCCTCCACCAGCCTACCACATTGGTTATGCTGATGGTGCCAGTCGTTGGACACAAAATCTCACTTCGACTGCTTGGGCTCTCTACACCCCCTCACATGAAATGCTACATTCAAGCGGCATATGTTTGGGGCCAGCCACCAACAACCAAGCTGAATACACTGCAGTCATCGGCCTCTTGGCTGATGCCCAACATCATCATAATCGTCACCTTAGCGTCTTCCTCGACTCTCAACTAGTCATTCTCTAGATAAACAATGTGTACCGTGTACGCGATCCGTGCCTCTTTCACAAATACCTGTAGGTTAGGTTGTTATCTCGACATTTTGACTCCATTACATTTACACATATTCCATGACAATTGAATCAAATAACAGATCACATAGCTAACATGGTGTTAGAATGGCATATATCACATCAAGCTACACATACATAAACATATCATGAAAACCTGTCACAGCATATATATAGAATAGACACCAGCAAACTCATCAACAAAAACCACATGTAGACACCAGATGAATCTCGACATATGTATACTCATGTATATATATAAAGGCCCATCAGGCCATCCGAATGTTTACATACAAAAATATATGTATCCGCAGGCCAACGCAACACCTCGGTACAAAACATGGGCTCACCAGCCTATATACAACAAAAAAAACT
Organism: Picea engelmannii; assembly: GCA_009831015.1. Lineage (NCBI taxonomy): Eukaryota > Viridiplantae > Streptophyta > Pinopsida > Pinales > Pinaceae > Picea > Picea engelmannii. Next base: position 416,989 of record ML782959.1, on the reverse strand, counting down.
AGATATACATCATGCACCACTCATGGTGCCTCTATCGTGCCACCACCTGCCCCTGCCCCACGCGGTGCCCCTCCCTCAGGCGGTGGTGGTCCACCCACAGGACCCTCCTGCCCTGGCGTCAGGTGTCCACTCGTCATAGTAACCAGCACTGTTTCTCACCGCACTATGGACCGCCATGGTGGCAGTACCCCCACACACTGCTCCAGGAAACTCTCATCCTGGATGCGCGTCCACATGCCCTTAGGCATGTCCTGTAAAACTGTCTCTAAAAGACGACATATGTCATCAAAATCCACTCCGACCGCCGCCAGAGGAGCGTGTGATGGCCCCACACCAAGGTCATCAAACTGGCGCCTCCTCGCTACCCTCTCAGGCTCAGCTGGTCGCCCCGTGGCATCCTCCCGCCGACGTCTCTCTCCATGTGGTAGTCTCTCCAGCTCTTGACGAGCCGACGCTCTCTGCATCTCCACCTCGCACCCGCGAGGTGCCACATCTGCACATCAAAAAAACAACAACAAAAGATAGTATCAACATCTATATCATATACATATGGACTGATATCTCAAAACAAAACATAAACCACAAATATGCACACCAAATACTAAACATACCTCAATGGTCAAACACCTCCCCTGGAGGTAGCACCATGTCTGGGTCACCCCGGAAGTCCACCCTAGCATAGGGGTACCGCAGTATCACCTGTGGCATCTGCCACCACACCTGTGCCGCCTCTGCTGAAAAGAAGTGGCCACCTTCGCCACCACCGTGACGAAGCAAAACTGTAGACCACCACCTCAACTGCGGCTCGCGTGCCCCCGGCATCTCCAGTAAGATCCTCGGGCACAACATCGACACCCTCTCTAAAAACCAGGCCACTAGGATGGACTCGAAGGAAAAATCTCCTCCACCAGTGGAACAAGAGTGGTCCAACTGTGCCACCATCCTAGCATGAAGCGTTAGCCCCCAAGCGAACTGCTCGCCGACCAACAATCTCTCCAACACCAACAGCTGGCCACCACTAATCCGCTGGGTCGCAAGTGACCCATATATCCGAACAATCATCGCCACTATACAACGATGTGCCAGGGAGTCTATCGCACCGATACTCACCACCGTCCCAGACATAAAGTCCCGACCTGAGTAGTATCTCTAGCCAATATCGGCCAGCAAAATGGTCCTGGGCAACACCGGCTCCGCCGGTAGGGGCGTTCCCGGAAAGGGGAGCCCAGTCCAAAAATATATATCCTCCACCACAGTGAAGGGGATCTGCGCTCCTCGTACGAGGAAGCAGTGCAGTTCATGACTCCACATCTAGATCAGGAACTGCAACAAATACTCCTGTTCCCATATCAATGGGCATTCAAAGAACTTTAGCAATGCACAGGCTGCCAAAGTCGCCCGCACACCAGGCCCCTCAATGGCCACGGCATCTCGCAATAGGGCCCAGTCTTTCTCTTTCCACTGCACTGGCATCATCAACATCCCATCACCTACATCACGATAGTCCCTAGGTCGCTTTTCATCCTGAGCCCCTGAGGCGCCTTTTTTTCATATCATGGTCAGGTATGCACACGCATAGTCACATTTCTCAAATACATGCTCATATCTTTGATTCTCTTCAGATATTGTTCACTTTGGGTATTTTGTTTTCATGTGTGAAGTTACTTGATTATCCTCCATCGACACAACCCCTTCAGGTATATACTCATCACTGGCATGTAGTCTTTCCCACTGTATCGCATTTACATTTCCAGTCACACCCTCTGATATTGGCTTCTAGGATCCTTATTCCCGGCTCTGCAGTACCCATGCCTCCATTTGCATCTTCGGTACTGTTACCCAGTAGCATTCTTACTCACTTTTTGACACTCATGTTGTTTTTCATTACCCTTTAGGGATGGGAGTCCCAATAGTCTTTCATCATGTCGTGAATCAGCCACATACTCCTTCTCCTCATTTCGCTAGCTTTCCCACATGGACTCCTAGATTATCTCTTTACGGTTCTATTTTTTACCTGCATCACCGCAGTATCATGAACCCTCCATTTCATCCACAATCAGTTTGCCCATCTGCAAACCTACCTTCATTTCACCTACCTCATACAGAAACTCGCCAATGGGGCCCCCACCCTTCATCAGTTTTCCAAGAAAATTCCGCCCTTCATGGGCCACCCATATCACACTGGGGCACTCGTTTCTGTATTTGTACATTTCTCCCCAAAATTATTTGTTATTTATTGTACAAACGCCTTTATTTCCAGTCATTACATTTTTTTTTTTTCACCTTTGGCGACTTCCTTCCTTCCTTTTGGCCACACACAACCCATGTCACCCTTGGTTGGAGCATTACTTCTCATCTACCCTTGACGGCATCGTCCATATCTTCAGAGCACCCCATAGGTCACTTACCTCTACCCTCTGAATTTGTTCACCATGTCCCGCCTCTGGCACAACTTATCACCATTCTTGTCGTCCCCTTGACACTCGACCTTGTTACATGGTTGCAACCACTTTTTATCTCATACATCCTCCAACCAAGGGCAGTCTGGAGTCTTCCCACTTGTTGGCTTCATCCATGTACTTATGTCACTTCCTTACCTCAATAGATTTCATGAAGCCCTTCTCTTCTGGGAGTCGCGTCCCCTTTTTTCGACATCAACACCATTTTTTCGAAAGGGCGACAGTATCTTGATTCTCATTCTCCACTCAATGAGAGATCTCAGACGGCACAGGGTGAAACACCATTGCTCCCTGCTGTCGTTGACCCACGTAACATTTGACGCCAACACTTTCTCATGTTACGGTGGGTCTTACTTTGTGACTATTGCAGTTAGTTCTTTTTATTTTCCGAAGGCCTCTGAACTTGGTAGGGCTATCAATGCCCACACCATTGCTGCTACTTATTACCATGATCAATGCCTACTATTCAGAGCATGTTCATTTGAAGAATTGTCTTCTACCTCTATTACAACCACCCCCAATGGCACTGCAGTCATCTACACCAACACTTCAGTCCTCTTTTTCCAGAGTTACATGACACGAGAATGGGGCATGCCTGCTTTGTTTGTACACAATTTTCTATTTTACGCACCTCATAGAAGGTCGGGTCCTACTGGTTCCTCTTTTCTCCAATGGATCACTCTGAACGATCCCACTATTGCTATTTCTTACAAACAACATTCTCAGTAGAAGAAACATTGATGGATTTCGGCTATACGTATGCTCCTAACCTCATCCATCAGGGGGCATCTATTATCACTGAAATTTCATCTGCACATGGTTACAAGAACTCAACATCGTCAAACAGTAATGAATTCATTCATGGCCCTGAATTAATCTCACAACATTCAAAAAAGGGAAAAACCATATAAAGTAGTGAAAAATTGAAGAGCGCTTTACAGAAGTTGGGCGCATGCATGCATGCGCGGAACAGGAACATAGAGTGCATGCATACGTGCACGATGCGCGGCTGTTAGCGCAAAAATTCGCGCACCTTCTAAACGACGCATTTATGAATATCGTTGGCCTCCCAACCACTTATGGTTCAGCTCCCAAGCTGATTTTACCCCCAAATCCAGGCTGGATCTGAATGGTGGGCTGGTCAAAGACCTAATAATGCCCTAAATGGCCTCTTTTCACACTACAAAGTAGTTTCACAATAACCCAATGCAATGCTATAAAAAGCCATGAATGCACCTCATTTTCTCAAGGAATTCAAAGTAATGTTATGCTGCCTATATTGTTTTAAGGACTTCATCCTTGACAAGAACACATTGCCACCATTTCATTGAGCAATCCACCTCTCCATTGAGTGGATTTGCAAAGAGTTCTTTCACCACTATTTTCATTTTCTTTGTTGTAAGGAGAGCAATCTTGTGAGGGTCCAAGAGCCTTCCCTTGGAGGAAGAAGGGACTCATAGTCCCCTTTCTTCTTGGTTCTTTGATTTCATCAATAGATCAATCTAAAAACATTGGTGACATGGGTCTTTTTTTTTTTGTTATCTCTATGTCCCTATGCTTATGATTTTAGTTTGTATTATTTTAATTCTTGCTTATAGTTTTGTTTTTCTTTCTCTAACTCTTTCCTCTACAGCTGTCCTGCTCAGCAAGACCCAACTGGGCATGCAAGCACCTATTATTTTCTCACCAAGGTGACGAAAGAGGTGCAACAATGATGTTATTTGAAATCCTGGGAGGCGGATGGCTGAAGATGGAGACATGCATTGTTACCATTACCTAGTTGAAAATATCGTAGATGAATTCTTTGGCTTTATCTTCCCAGAGTTTCAAGTGGTAGACATGAATAGGCTTTGCATTAGTTGGAGTCCAAATCGATATCATTAGTGGGAAAGGTGTCATAAAGAAAGTAGCATCAATGATGTAAGGATACATAAAGAATGAAGATACTTTCCCACTCATCTTCTGCACTCGATATTCTGTAATTCGACTGGACAGACTGTCTGACAACAATTTCGCTCGAAGGAGAATCCCTCTACTACTATGTGAATAAGAAATACCCATGGGAGAAAGAAGTGAGAGGTGTCCTCCTTCCCATATTGTCTACAAACCATCATTTCTGTATACATGAATTGTGGTACCAACGATGAGATTGAATAAATTTCATTAGTATCGTCTCTGAATTTTGTGGGGTGAAAAACCTAGTCTTTGATCAGATCGGATAAGATTTTCCCAAACTGCTCGCATTCCTTCATTTTGGAACCCACCAAGAATTTGGCATTGTGATTAAGGTTTGGTGTGGGAGACAATTTATACATTGCATGTAAATGCTCCGGTCTGAATGTCCCAATTGCCACCTTCTGTGCATTGAATATTGTCCTAGTCGGGATGTCTACATGGTCCATCGCCCATCTGATCATATCATAATAGGGAAAAATCCATGGCCTTGCTGCTATCTTGTGCATCTCTGACTGAGCGACAATTTTGTATTTGGTGGACAAGTTGTCTTTCTCTTTATCGTTAGAATCATCTTGACAATTAATCATCTTGGATTGCAAAATGTTGGAGACATACATCCATGTTTTGACAGTATTGATACTTCTAGGCGACGTGTCAGAAATAATACCTGAACCTTGACCTGGACTCTCGGGATCTGCCTTGGACTCTTTTCGTGGAGCCATGATATAAAACCTTACAATGAGATCCCCTATCATAGAAAATGAAAACACAGACATAGGTTATCTTGGTGAACTGGCTCTGCGCAAATTAGAAAGAAACCTAAGATAATGTCTAAAACCTTTTCACTTTAAGAACTTAAGTCTATGTGATTCCTTGCTGACAAAACATTCAAATCACTGAATAGAAAGATTTAGAAATAAAACGAGATCTTACTATCAATCACCTCACTAAATTTCTAATAAATTCCATAAATGTTTAATAATTTGCGATTTGGGAGGATCGGGACAACGTTTAATTCCTGGTCCATAGGTTGTACAGGTTGAAGTTTGTTTAAGGTGTTAATTAATCCAGTTCAACCTATTCCTTAATATCCTTTTCGGTGTTCACAACATTGGATGATTTTACTCTTAGTCTTTGAACCACGAACCCTGAAATTGCGATAGTGTTATTTGGTTGATTAACTATGGTTTGAATTAAGATTTTAATTAACCACGATTAAATAATGAATATCACTACTTCAGGGATCGGAGTTACAAATGTGTTTTTCTTGAGGTAACAACCACTGAGTCGCGAAATCGCGATAAATATTAACTATGGCTTAAATTTCATTATTCTTGCTATTAACCAGATTCACTTAAAACAACTTCGCAGCTTCGCATGTTGGAGGTTCGAACGGAGTTCGACGTGTAACTCCCAAAACACGAGAGAATGAGGTAATAAAAGGTGATATTCCCTGTTTAGTGGTTCAATAATGGTGATTAAAACTAAACCAACTATCTCCATTGTTATCACTGAAATTTCGTTCGCAAATGGTTACAGGAACCCAACATCTTCAAACAGTTATTAGTTCACCCATGGACCAAAATTACCAAAAAGCATTTCCAAAAGGTCTAAAACTATCCATCTAGTTATAAAATTAGGATGTGCTATGACTATATAGGGCGCGTGTGCACATGCACTATCAAGAAATGCAGGAAAAGTGCACATGCGCACAATGCACGACTGTGGACGCTAAAATCCACACACACCTGAGAATGACACATTTATGATGTTAGTCAGCCTCCCACCCACTTCTAGTTCAGCTTCCAAGTCGATTTGACAAAATATCGACTGGATATGGATGGGTGGTTGGTCAAAGACCTAAAGGTGCCCTAAAAAACCCCTTTTCACACTAAAAGTTGGTTGCACAATACCTCAAAGTGGTGCTATAAAACAAGGCCATGGGTGCACTACATCTTCAAGGAATTCATTTGCAAGGTTATGCTGCTACTATTTTCTTGGGGAAACCTCTTTTCTCATCAAGAGCATACTAGCACCATTCCATTTGGGCAATCCACATCACCTTTTGAGTGGGTTAGCTTGGGATTATTTCACCATTTCTTTCAACTTTTCAAGTTGTAAGAAGAGCTCAATCTTGGAGGTCCAAGAGCCTTCCCTTGGAGGAAGAAGGGACCCAAAGTCCCCTTTCTCTTTGGTGTTGTCTTTTCACTAATACAATCCTTTCCATTGGTGACATGAGTCTTGTTTGTTTCATGTTCTTATGTCCTTATGCACAATAGTTTAATTGTTTTTTCTCTTCCTAGTTTAATTCTTAGCTTAATCTTTTATGTGTATTCTTCTAACCCTTTCCTTTAATGTTGTCTTGCTTATCTAACCCAACTAATCTTGTAAGCACCTCTATTTTTGTCATTTAGGTGACAAAAGAGGTGCAACAGATTGGTGACCCCACTGGGGAAAGGTATCAATTTTCTACCCCATTTGGGTTATTTTATCTCTTCTTTTTACTTATTTAACTTGCAGGTACCATAATCGGCCCAAGTCGACATGCAAAACATCAAATTCAAAGCTGAGTTCAGAGAATTGCATCCAGAATTTTCTTCACGGCCGTGTGACAGTTGTGCATGGGTTTATTGGCCCACAGTTGCACATCATGCGCACGTTCACCATAATCACTTCATTACTCAGTGCCTTCTGTGCATTTTCACTCAAAATTATTTTTCAGTTCGTGCATTGGTGCTCATAGCGCCTCTGTCTAGTTTGAAACCCATGCACCTGTGCAAAAACATACACATTGTAATCTTTTTTATGATCTGTTGAAGGCCCATAACCTTCTTAAAGATGATTCCATGCATGTTGCAATCTGCACCACACCTGCATTCCCCTTCATATAAATGGATTAGCCAAAACACATAGGCACTTAGGGGTTAAAAATCATTATTTTTGCTTTTTTTGCTTTTTATTTCACCACATGGATGGCTTGCTTTGACTAAAAGTTGGAATCATTCTACAACACATATAAAACTTGCATTGGGACTAGAAATTGGATATCAAACGTTGAGTATTCTCTTCTCTCGCACTCCAAAGTGATCTTGAGAATCAGAAAGAGGTTGAAAGAAAATTTCATCTCCCTTAAAAAGATAAAATCTTTAGGAGAGGACAATAGCCCCCTTAGGACTCCTCTTAGTTTATTTTTCAAAGACATCTCAAGATTTTAATGGTCCCATACATGCCCACATGCTACAAAGATAGGATAGTGTTGAAATTTACTTTCTTAGATTAAATCACTAGGGAAGTTTAAAGGTTTTGTAACGGGCCCATACATGCCCACATGATCACAATCTAGGATAGTTTCAAAGATTTCTTAGATTAAATCACATTAGGGAGTTAAAGGAATAGTAAAGGACCCACATGTCCACATGCTAGCTTCCTAGGGACATTTGAATGCCGCAAGGTTGTACCAATGATATTTAGTTAAATAGGTAATCAAAGACTTGTAAGGACCAAGAGAAGTCCACATGCAACAAGGTGACACCTAATTCATTAAAAAATTGGAACACTTTCACTCATTCACACACAAAAGTCACTTCTCACTCACATAGTTTTCACCTCGAAACGTGGAGGTTGAAGTAAGTTTCCTCCAAAGGGATTCCAAAACACCCCACCCTTTTCTTGACGAAACTATCCACTCCCACTTAATTTCAACGAGATTGGCTCACACCCCCAATCTCTCAAACAACCACATCTAATTTTTTTTCTAAAAAGTCACTAAGTTTTCCTCCACAGGAGGTGCAAAAATAAATATTTTAGTCTAGGTAGGATTTCGGGGATAGGCATCCAAATAACTCCCCGTTATTTGGTTCTCACATTTTCAAAACAATAGAAGTTGTCAAATAGGGAACTTTAAATCCTCCAAGTCAAGTGTTCCTAACACCATAAGGGAGGGAGATACCTATGAAGGGTTGAAGGACAAGGTCCAGTTGTTATGTGTGTCCCCCCTTGAGGCACCCACCTCTTGGATGGGATCTAGCCTGTGACCCATTTCTTAGGCTGAAAATCTAAATGTCGCACTTTGACTGAGGTACCTAGTGATCAAATTTTAGGACATCTACCCAGGTGGCAATTGCACCTTGATCGAATTTTGTGTGGCTATTGAGAAATATCTCTAGTTCTTTCAGGATATTCCCCCTCTACCCCTCATTATAACTAATTGCTTCATCCTTCACTAGTTTCTCTTTCGGTGGCTTCAGACCCCACTGTCGAGTGCTATTGGAAGGTCCAGTGCTATTTTGAGAGGAAGGGTGTTAGGTATTTTAGGACATGAGCATTTGTTTTCTTTGTTCCCCCATGCGGACAAAATCCACCTATCCACATATATGTTTCTTTATCAAAAAACTTTATGTATGATGCCCTTCTGATTACATTTGATTTGGATATATATCGTGTAAATTTCAAAAAATTATAGCAAAGGCTCTTGCTTATTTATTTCTCTCACCACCATTCTCACACATTCACTCAGCTAGTTGGACATCATAGGGGACCCACAGAACCCCCGTCATTCCATATGCTTGCTAAATCTTCCTCCTATTCTAGGGGGAGTTCCTAGTCTTGCCAACTCATCAGCTCCACCTTCTCACACTCCTGCGAGTGTCACTGTCTTGGGATAATCTTTGCTTGGTTCCACCTTACTTGGGTCCAATTCCCAAGGTCCACCTTCCACTCACTCTCCTTTACATGGAAGTGGGGGGGCAACTTCCTCTCAAGGGGGAAGTACAAACCCACCTAGTCCCCTCCAAGGGTCAGGTACTCATAACACTCACACTATGGCCGGAACTAATGCGACGCCACCACCCCATATGCCATATTTATCTTCCATCAACATAAAGGATCTGACTAAACTCACCAATGATCTCATATTGCACAACCCCACATGGCTTGCAATGCCTACCAAACTCCCTTCAGACATCCCCAAGTTTGAAGGAAAAACAAGAGATGATCTTGCCAACCATATCATGACATTTCACCTATGGTGTTCTTCGAACAACATCATGGACGATTCCATCCGATTGAGTTTATTTCAACGTACAGTCACTGGCCCATCCGCCAAATGGTATGTTGAAGAAAAATCTGGGTCCCATGCGACTTTTGAATCCTTGGCCAAAGCATATTTTTACCTTCTTTCAATTACCCGTTCATCATGAAAATAGCCTTGAACTACTCTTAGATTTCAAACAAACCACCTCTACACATATTGTTGACCACATCCACGAATGGCATCGACTATGTAGCCTCTACAAAGCTGATGCTACCCCCCAACAATGTCTCAATTAGTTCCTCAAATCACTTGTTTCCCTCCTTACCAAAGATGTGGCCGCCACCTTCCCCTAGACTGAAGAAGAATCCATTAGCAAGACCCAACAGTTCAAACTCATCTATGCCTAGTACAGATACCTATACATGGTACTCCTAGATTCCCCAAGACCCGTACCATTTGGCCAAGACAAACTTGGGATGTCTCACTCAACAGATGGATTGATTGGTAACACTACACACCACAACCCACCGCCTCAACAATCGCCCATGTATGGCACACCTCAATATCCGTCGGCATATGGAGGAATCCCTTAGTATCCTCCTCCCCCTTATCAACAACCATACCCTGTTTCCCTACCTCCACCCATAAGTGGACCCCCGTCGGCACCCCTAAACCACCCACCTATCCAAACAAGTGGCGGTACTCCCTCTACCTCGGCCTATACCCTAAGCACTAGTGAAAGCACCACACCCTCCTATGTACCTTATGGAGAATTGCCTCAACATAATCTGTACTTTCCATTTGCTTCCCCCCCACAACCTATGGCTCCACCACAAGGACCACCACACGCTGGGGTTAATTTTGTTCAACCCTCTCCCATTTAGCAATATCAAAATTTTGAACAGATGAACACGGCAAATCCACCCCATCAATCGAACAATACCAGAAAGAAAGGAAAAAATTGGAACAATAATAATCTGGGACCAGGAGAAAACTAGAACCAACCCCAATAGAACCACTCTACTAGGGGAAACCAAAACCAGGAGAATCAAAACCCCCAAGGGGGAAACAACAACAAATGTCAAGGAAGGAACAAAAACAATGTTAGGACCACCTTCCCTTGTGCCCTTTGCGGTGAGTTTGGTCACTATACTCACCATTTCCCCCAAATCACTAACTTTAAGCAGATGAAAGATTCTGTAAATGGACCACGTCCCTCAGCACCACCTGCACCTCAGCAGGCCCCACAACCATATATGCGTCAACCCCCCCCAGCTGTACTAGAAAACACCATCCCACACCAAGGGGTGATAAATACCCAACCAGACATGCAGCCTACCCTACCATAGTTGGGACAGTGTCCCAATACGAACACCTCTGTCGATCGCACTATCCTCCTTACCAGTGAGGAATAAGTCCTTCTGCAAACGCGCAGTCATCAGTATAACACACCCCATGAATCTGCTCCCACCACCTTGTAAGCAATTCCATTCACAACCAGACTCCCTCTCATGATTCCTCGCCCTAATAATGAAACCCCCCTTTGTATTCCTCGCATCCCATTGTGCAAGAATGCCCACAATCCTCAAGCTAGTGAAGCTCATAATTATAGTTTGGTCGATGACTTGGCACAATCTCCAGCTGCCATGTTAGTATTAGAAGTCCTTCAAACTTGTCCCACCCAACGAAAGTCCTTACTTTCCACCCTGGAAGAAATCGACCCGACCGATACCCGACTCATCACATTTGACCTCGACAACGAAGAACCTCGCCTCCCCGCTCTTATTTCTTTTCAAATCCCTGTAAAAATTCAAAACATTACAGTCCACCAATGCATCATTGATGAATATGCATCCACCTGTATCATGTCCAAATCCATATGGGAGAAACTTGATTCCCCCAAACTCATACCATCTGCGATTACCTTAAGAGCCTACAATGGCAGACCCTCATCCCCCGAGGGACTCTTCCAAAATGTCCTCGTCGAGCTCGAGGGAAAAACCATTATGATTGACATTAAGGTTATCGATGCCCCACTCGACTACAATATCTTGTTTGGTCGTAGCTACATGTATTCTATAAAGATCATCTCCTCTTATGTGTTCCAAACCATGATGTTTCCCCATAATGGAAAGATCATTACCATCGATCAAGTATTACATTACGAACCTAACCCTTCATCCAACATTGATAACATCCTCCCTTTTATCCACACTAATCTCGATGCCTATCCACTCATTGAGATAGGCCCCAGAATATTCAAAGAACCATCCTTGCTAGGGACATACCATGGAGCACCACCGATCCTCTATCCCTCAGCACAAGTATGTGTTGTATCCTCCAACGGAACGACAACTAAAAATAACCTCCCTCCCATCGAAGCCTCTTTCATCCATGACATCCCACTAATCACATAAATTCTCCCTCAGGAATCCCATAGAACGAATTCATCTCGACCCGTTCCTGATCTTCCCCAGGGCCAGATCCCAGTTTGGGAAATAGTCCCCCAAGCCATTACCCAAATCCCTTTCTTTTACCCCCCATGAGGTGTACAAGATTTCCAGGTCACTGCAATGCTTACCCTTCCTAATATGGTGCTGGAAATCCCAGTTTGGTATTTACATCCACCTGAGATGGTTCCTCAACCATTCCTCCCTCCCCAAACAAAAGGACTCCCGATGCATATTCCCATACTCACTCCCACCATACCCCCTACACCCCCACTCACTAACCCCCCTACTACAGATGGGGGCAGGTGAAAGAAGAAGGATCCCACAGCTCCACCTCCCCCACATGTCCAACCTCCTTGTGCACTATGCGAGAAAGATGGACACCCCACCAACAAATGCCCATCTCTCCTTGAGTTATATAATCTCATCCAACTCCCTCGAGCACCACCACCGCTCATCGCTTCCTCCAATATTGCCGCTATATCACACTATAGAAGTAACAAAGGACTACGAACCAAATTCGTATGCGCCATCTGTTTAGAATATGGCCATTACACACACCACTGTCCAACATTAACTCAATTCCGACAGACACTAATAGTTGTACGCTAGAGATTTCAGCAAACACCCACCCCAACTCCTGTCATTGACATCGATTATGTCACAACCTCAATCAATGAACGCATGAGATTTCCTTTCTCTCTATGTGACTCACTTGATCATTTCACGTATCAATGTCCTATGATCATTGAATACAGGCGTCATCAACTGGCCCCTATTCCAAATCATACGCCCCCTCCTCCAACAGACCCGATAAATACACTTACCCCATCAATTGATATGGTTCATATATTCCCACCAGAACCTGAGGCACTCCCTTCTCCCCCATGGTTCCTAAGTGATTTATATGAGGAGTTACCCTCAAATCCCCCCAATTCTCCAATTCCTTTCCCCACAAAAATTTTACACCCAACTACCATTTTTAACCCACAATATCTGGATATTTGGTTTGTGTCGATTGAACCATCGCAATCCCCCTCCATCAATCCCCCTACGTCTTTATCAGAACGAGACAATGCCATAGTGATACTCACTGAGGTCACTCCTCTCGATCCCCTATATTCATGCTAGTTTCATTGCGATGAAGATATCCTCGAGGAGTTAACTACCCCCGATTGCCCATGGGACGTGCTCCACCACAAAGCGCTCTTTCTTTCATAGGAAGCCTTCACACCTCTTAACCAACACCCCATATACGCAGTCGAAACAAAATATTTTCTCTCATCAGGGCATATAGATTGGTTCAATAACCCTATCCATGCCCCCAATGCTTTAGAGGAAGGAAATATGGCCAATATATCCCCAACCATCAAAATAGATATTTCCATCAAATATGGAATTATCGAGGAAATCAAAATTGGTGCTACATGTTCTCCTGAAGAACTCACCGCCTACAAATCCCTCTTCTAGGAATACCAGTACATTTTCACCTGGTCATACACATAGATGCTTGGCCTTGATCCCTCTATTGTTGAACATTGCATAGACACCTGGTATGATATCACACCCGTCCACCAAAAACAACGACCGCTACACCCATCCAAAGCAGCGGCCATCAAAGCCAAGATTGACAAACTACGTGCTGGAGGGTTCATTTACCCCATAGCCTATATGTCATGGGTCTCCAACCCTATCCCTGTTAACAAAAAACATGGCACTATCCATGTCTTTATGTATTTTCGTGACCTCGATCATGCCTGTCCCAAAGACAACTTTCCAACACCCTTCATCGACCAAATAATCGATGATTGTGCAAGTCACGAGGCTTTGTCCTTCATGGAAGGTTTCTTTGGTTATAACCAAATCCAAATTCACCCCGTCGATCAGTACAAAACCACATTCATGACCCCTTGGTGCACCTTTGCATATCGTGTCATGCCATTCGGCCTCAAGAATGCTAGCGCCACTTTCCAATGGGCCATGACATACATTTTTCATGATCTGGCTCATATCATCCTCACATACTTAGACGACCTCACTGCTTGATCTAAGAAATGCACTCAACATCTCAATGATCTACGAATCATCTTCCATAGGTGTCATCAGTACAATATCCTCTTGAACCCCCTCAAGTGCATGTTCTGTGTCACTGCTGGGTGCCTTCTTGGGCTCATAGTTTCCCAATGTGGCATTACTGTGGACCCCCTCAAAGTCCAAGCCATCACAGAAATTCCACCCCCATGGAATTTAGACCAACTACAGAGCCTTCAGAGCAAAGCCAACTTTTTACGATGCTTTGTCCCAGATTATGCTACTTGCGCACATGGCTTCCTTTTCTTACTTCATCATGACATCCCATTTCAATGAGATAAACATGCCCAAACCTCTTTTGATGATATCAAAGCGGCTCTCTCCAACACCCCGTTGATTAGTCCACCTGACTATAACCGTGATTATCTCCTCTACATATCAGCCTCAACCATTTGAGTAGCAGGAGTGCTCATTCAAATAGGGGATGACACTCGTGAGCCTGTGATTTACTACATTAGTAAAAACCTTTCAGGTACACCCTTGAAGTACAATCATGAAGAAAAGTTGTCCCTCACAGTTTTCCTCATAGTCTTGAAGCTGCGCCATTACATTATGCTTCGAACTACCAAAGTCATCACAGATTCCAATCCCATGCAATACTTGCTCATTCATCGACAAATTAATGGTAAATTTGATCGATGGATCATCATCCTTCAGGAATATGATCTCGAATTTTCAACACCCAAGAGAAATAAATTTATCATCCTCGTCGAACTTATCATGGATTTTCCCTCCGACACTACCAGTCCACCGGTCAATACCAACCTCCCTGATGAACATTTTTTTTTATCCCCTGTTATCCACAATTTTGGTCATTGTGATGGTGTCATGGTGATGTTATGATGATAGCAAATCAAACTCCTCATTAAAGAATTCCTTCATGAAAAGGGTTGCTCTTATCTATTTCCAGAAATCATGTTTTGAAGATAGTTCGCAGGCTGCATATATACTCTCCTGCGAGAATGATACATTCCCGCATGATGCATTCATCTAGGGTGCGAACTTCTCGCACTGTAATCATTGACAGGGTGCGAACATCTTTTTACAAAGGGAAAAGCTAAGATTCTCGAGCCTTATAGAAGGGAATCTTCTAGAAGGGTGAGTTGGTATTCGAATGGTTGTTCAGAAGCTGGCATTCCAGATTTATTGGGATCATTCTTATCCTAGCAACTAATCTATTCTCTCTTATAAATTGATGAGAATACTCATGGAAAAGGTTAACAAATAAGTTGGCAAGCTTGAGAGATCTATTGGAGAATTGGTGCATGATTGTATGGAGAATTGATGCTGTAGCAGATAGAGACAACAACAAGGTCATCATAAGTAGTTGATTTTCTTCATGCATGAGCAAGTGTGTGTGTCAGAACTAGAAGCCATTGAAAGGAGATCTACGACATCAAGGCTCAGG
>ML782959.1:384264-399073 GCA_009831015.1 Picea engelmannii | reverse complement strand
TGTAGAGATTGCACGTATTATGGGGGTCACTCCGAGGTATACCCACAATTATGAGTGGAAGCCTTTGAGTTGATTTCGGGCTCGATACCCTGCCTTTGCGTGTGGATCGGACTGACGACTATTTCCCCAGGCAGTACTGTTGTATGTGGTAACCTTAGTGGCCTTTCTCTCTAGGTTCTTACCCAAGGTGACTGTGGAGGAGAAAGTCTCTGTGGTACCTGGAATCGACGTTGATCAAACTCACTCGGGCTCCTTGGAAGGTAAATCTACAATTACTGCGTGGAAGCCTTAGAAAGTAAATCCACAATTACTGGCGTGGAAGCTTTCACTAGGGTGTAAGTCTGTTAAGCAGGTCGTCAACGTAACTTTTCCACCCTAGCCCTACCCCTTCTCGTCTCGTTGTTGCGACGTTGGATTTCATCACCAACTAGTGGCTTCAATATTAGAAGGTTTTGTTTGCTTGGTGATTGTCTCTAGATTTTTTTTACTAGTGTATGTTGTTGTTTTCTCATAGTCGACCTTAGGATTTTCGTTGGGGAGTTTGTTACTCATTGACAATTGCTCCCCCACCACGTTCGCGTAGGATGCAAGGTTTGTATCCAGAACATCCGGAAGCTTCACAACCTTTGCACACAACAACACCTGAGGGTACCCCTGAGGACTCTCCTCGTCCGGGTGAAATCCCTCTTGTTACTCTACCGCACATGGACATAAGTGACATACCAGAAGTCTTTACACCACCTCTACAAACACAAACCACTGATCCTCTTGCGGAATTTTGAATTACCAATACTATAGAGGATTATCGCATTTGTCGTGGTGAACGACCTTCAGGACGTTTTCATCTTTCTGGTGATGATCTTCCAGCTACTGGATCAATTGTTGGGCCTTCTTACGGTGCAGTAGGCCAAGATCCTTCTTGGTCCGGTGATTTCCGACGAGTCTTATTTGGTACTGAATCCCCTGTCTACGAAATCATCAACCCTCCTGCGTCTCCTGAACCTGAGACTACACCCGAGACTACACCCGAGACTACCTCTTATCGTTTTGTTCTTCCTCCCGAGATGGCCCACCTTGCTAATACTACGAGTGTCCCAACCGGGATTCCTGCAACTACTCTTGCACCTATTAACACTCAGAGAATACCTGAGGYTACTCCAAATCTACCTCCTGGTTACCATGCGTTAAATCCTATGTTGAATGCTCYGCATCCAACACCACCCCAAACTCCAGCTGGTTCTCCCAGTGGTCCTCAGTTTCCTGGGCATCCTATTCCCGGTTTCATCCCGACACTCCCTCCTCAATTTTTCCCTCCTGGCAATACTAATCCTAGTGGCATTATTCTGACCGTTTCACCTAATGTACAAGTTCCTGTCGGTGGTTAGGGTAGTACGTTTCGTTTTCCCGGACATACTACAACTATTGCACAACCTACAGTTGGTATACAACTTTTGGGTGGAACTATCCCTTTGGTAGGGGCACTGACCTCACCGTTAGGACAAAATATACCTCCTGCATTGGCCCAGTATTGGAATCAACTTATACAAAACTTCCCTCAAAATACTGGGGGGCAGCAAGCTGTCCCTACTACAGGCCAACCCTATCCAGGGGTGACTAATCCTATTTGGGGTTCTGGTCAAACTACTCAACCCCAAACTCAAGGTCAAAATCCTTGGGGTTACTATCCTATTCAACTACCACAGGGCCAACTAGGATCTTCCCTCTAGGGGCAAAATGCATATGGTCCTACTGGTCTACCGACAGGGCTTCCACCCCAAAGTCACCAGTATCCCCAAGTGAATCGGCAATTGCCTTTTCTCGCTACTTTGGATCTGCCGGATTTGTCCAGGATTCTCAATGATCCTATTCGTCACTCTCCCCAATGGCCTTATATTCCTGCAAAGCTTCCATCGGACATTCCCAAGTTCGATGGGAAGGTGGGAGAGGACCCAAATAATCATGTCATGACTTTCCACTTGTGGTGTTCGTCCAATTCATTAATGGATGACTCCATTAGACTGCGTCTTTTTCAAAGAACTCTTACGGGAGTTGCTGCGAAGTGGTACATTGAATTACCACGAGGTTTCTTTTCCGATTTCAACACCCTTGCGATGGCTTTTCTCACACACTACCAGTTACCGATTCGTTACGATACTGGAACTGAGATTTTGACCTCCTTCAAACAAAGCTCGGGCACTCATATTTCTGATCATATTCATGAGTGGTGACGAAGGCGATGTCTCATTAAACTTGAGCTTCCCGATCAGTTACTGGCAGAGTGGTTTACCAATTCTTTTGTAAACAAAATTGGAAAAGACATTGCTATGGGCGGTGTTGTCACCGAAGAGCAGGCTATTAGCCGCGCTCAGTATCTCGATCTCGTTTATTCGCAAACAGGAACTTTATATGATTTACTACCTGATCTACCTCGTCCTGGTACTTCTACTACCTCCACTGCTCCGGCTGCCTCACATGCAGCTGATGGTGTGATTGGTTCTACTCATAGCCACTCACATTCTGTTTCCACTACAACCCCAAAGTCCAATTCTTCTAATGTACAAAGTGCTCTGTCTCCTGCTCCTCCCATCGGTAAAACTTCTGAAGTGAACGTTGTTCAATCTACGTCGGCTGGTAAGACCAAGTATAGAAAAGGGAGAGGCAAGAATAAGGAGGGTAAAAACAATAATCCCAATGAACAAACCAAATCCCCTCCTGTTGATGACCGGGATAAACGCAAGCCACACTATCCTTGTCTTATGTGTGGTGACGATCACTACATGAAGGATTGTCCGAGACGTGCCGAGGTCAACAAGTTCCTTCAAGGAACACCGAAACCTTCTACGCCGGCCGTCTTGTCTCAACCCTTCCCGTCTCAACAACAGGCTTCATTGGTCATCCATGACCAACCATCTACATCTACACAGTCCTATGTTTTGATGTGCACTGGTGATTCTACGAAGAACGATGTTACACTTACCACTAGAGCTAAAGACTATACTCTTTCTAAGGAGAAAGTTGACGACATACCTCCCGATTTGGTACAGCCTTCTCCATCAAACCCACCTACGAATGGTCCTCTTCATATCGAAAGACCAAGTCTTGATACAATTTTACAACCTCCCAAAGGTGTCGTTAAGAAGTCAGCATTCAATCCTCATGCTAGGGCAGCCCAGAACTATAGCATTGTCGAAGATCTGGCCCAAGCACCCTCAGCGATGTCTGCCCTCGAAGTCCTTCAGTCTTGTCCTGCACAGCACAGGGCTCTGTTGAAAGCGATAGGTGGAATTGATCCTACGGACTCAAATTTGATAGTCTTTAACTTGGATGATCATATTCCAAGGTTACCCCCACAACTTGCATTTCAAATACAGGTTGTGGTCGCCGACAAAAGAATTTGTCGGACGGTTGTTGATGAAGGTGCCTCTACGTGCGTAATGTCTTTTTCTTGTTGGAAATCCATCGACTCTCCACCGTTAACAGAATCACAAAACACTTTGCAATCCTTCAATGGCTCCAGTTTTAAGCCGTATGGTGTTCTTCCGTCATTGCCTGTTACTCTAGAAGGTAAGACCGTCCAGATAGAAGTGGAATTTTTTGATACTCCTCTGGATTATAATCTTCTACTTGGACGAAGTTGGGTCGATTCTATGCATGCTGTTGTGTCAACCCTTTTCTGTGTCCTACGTTTTCCTCACCAAGGCAAAGTAGTCACGGTTGATCAACTTGCTTTCTTTAATGCCGATAATCGCACGGGCAATGTACTGTTCATAGAAAACACCCCTTTGGGTTATGAGAATGTTGGGGTCGGCCTTTTAAAAGATTCATCATTCATGGGTACTTTTCCCATACCACCACCACCCAATATTCCGCACCCGTTAGTCGCATCTATCAACATGATCTCTACCGTGCCTCATGAACTTCCAGTGTCTGCCGACCCTTGGATAGTCCCTGATCCTGGAGACCATGATCGTTTCGGCAACATTATGCCCTTAAGTCCGGTTGAGTCTGCTTACCAAGCTATTCAATCGGAGAACCTTCCTACTTATTCTTGTGAGGAGTTGTCTCCTGATCCTTTCCACATTGTTTTTCCAACTGACGAGCTGATCATGTCCGTCTTGGATGACAACCCTTGGGACGATGGACATCATCGTTCCATACTGTTTTTGGAACAACATACTCTCGAGAATTATCAGCGGATTTCGACTCCGTCGACCGTTGTTGTTATTACGACTGTTCCTGGATCTACACGAGATGTGTTTGCCGAAGGGAACCTTAGCAACATTTTGCCTACGATACCCATAGATATTTCCATGAAATCTGGAATAGTCGAGAACGTCCATATTGGAGCTTCGTGTTCTCCCGACGAAATTCTCACCTATACTTCCTTGTTTAAAGAATTTCGTGACATTTTTGCTTGGAGTTACGAAGAGATGTCGGGTATTGACCCTTCTATTTTGGTTCATGAAATCAAGACGTACCCTGGAGCCAAGCCAGTTCATCAACGCCTCCGTCCTGTCCATCCACGTAAAGCGGAAGCCATTAAACTTGAAGTTGAAAAACTACTTAAAGCCGGTTTTATTTACCCTGTGGCATTGACAGAGTGGGTGTCTAACCCAGTACCGATTGATAAAAAGGGTGGTAGTATACGCGTTTGCGTTGATTATCAGGATATCAACAAAGCTTGTCCAAAGGACAATTTTCCAACCCCTTTCGTTGACCAAATTGTCGATGACTGTGCCAGTAGTGAAATCTTTTCCCTCATGGATGGATTTTCCGGCTATAATCAAATCAATATAGCTCCCGAGGACCAACATAAAATGACTTTTATTTGTCCTTGGGGTACTTTCGCCTACAGGAAACTCCCTTTTGGTCTGAAGAATGCGGGTGCTACGTTCCAACGTGCCATGTCTTATGCATTTCACGATATCAAGCATATTGTTCAACCCTATTTGGACGATTTTCCGACTCACTCTTTACGTAGGGTCAATCACCCTAATCATATCCAAGCGATTTTCGTTCGTTGTTGATTCTATCGCATTCGCCTAAACCCTCATAAATGTGTTTTTTGCATAGAATCTGGCCGTCTCCTCGGTTTCATTGTTTCACGCCATGGGATCCGGGTTGATCCTATCAAGGTCAAGGCAATTCTTAATCTACCTCCTCCTTCTTCGTTACGCCAGTTACAAAGTTTGTAGGGGAAAGCAAACTTTCTTCGTCGGTTCATCCCAAATTACGCCGAGATTACTCGAGGTTTCACACGTCTTTTAAAGAAAGATTCAGAGTTTGTCTGGGATAAGATTGCCAACAATGCCTTTGAAGATTTAAAATTGTCCCTCACAAAAGCTCCTCTTCTTTTCCCTCTGGATTATAGTCGAGATTACTTTCTTTATCTAGCTGCGTCCGAGTATACTATAGGCATGGTCCTCGTTCAGGAGGATGATAACCACGATGAACATGTTATCTATTACTTGAGTAGAATTCTATCATCAACGAAAATCAGGTACCAACATGTTGAGAAGCTGGGCTTAGCTGCTGTTCAAGCAGTCCAACGTTTTTGTCACTATATCCTCTCTAGGAAAACTACAGTGATTTCACACTGTAACCCCATGCAACAGATATTGACACGTCAATTGCTGGGGGGAAAGTACTCCAAGTGGATTGTTATTCTCCAGGAGTTCGATTTGGAATTTGATCGCGCCACGTCGAAGAAGTCCTTAGTTTTCGCTGAGTTGATTTGTGACTTTCCCCACATTGCAATGGAAAAAGTAGCAGTTGATTCGTTACCTGACGAGTCACTTTTCCTTATTAGTACCGATGATATTTGGTATGGAGATATCATTATCTATCTCCAAACTCAAACTTTCCAGCCTGCGTTGTCCAGTAATGAACGACGTCCTGTCCGTTACCAAGCACGTCATTATATTATCCTTGGTGATACTCTTTACTGTCGGGGCATTGATTCTGTCTTTCGGCGTTGTTTGAATTTTGACGAAGCTGAGAAAGCTTTGAATGACTGCCATTCAAGAGCATGTGGTGGTCATATGTCTGGGTATGCTACTGCCCAGAAGATCTTACGTGAAGGTTACTTTTGGCCTTCCCTATTCACTGATTGCATTACTACGGTCCAGAAGTGTCATGCCTGCCAGACTTATAATCAGAAGATTCGATCGCATCCTGCTCCCCTTCATCCTGTAGTCTCAGTAGGTCCTTTTGCTAAATGGGGCATCGACTTCATGACCTGTCACCCTCACTCGGTCGGGGGGCATGGTTACATTATCGTTGTTGTTGATTATTTTACTAAGTGGGCCGAGGCGATGCCGACATTTGATAATACTGGGAAGACTGCATCCTTATTCCTTTTCAACCATGTCATTACTCATTTTGGTGTTCCTCAGGCTATCGTTACCGATCACGGTAGTCATTTTAGAAATAATATGATGTCTGAACTTACGGAGAGGTTGGGCCTTCGTCATGATAGCTCAACACCCTATTATCCACAGGCCAATGGCCAGGTCGAAGCTATCAATAAGGTTCTCATCACTATGATTCGACGGATGATAGGAATCCATAAAACTAGCTGGCACACAATGTTATTTTCGGCATTGTGGGCATATCAGACGTCTGTTAAGTTTGCCACAGGATTCACACCTTTTCGATTAGTTTACAGCATGGAAGCCATTCTGCCGATAGAATGTGAGATTCCGTCTTTGAAACTAGTTGTAGAACTTTTACCAAATACTTCTGCCGAAGAGGAATGTCTGTTGTATCTAATGCGACTAGACGAGACTCGCCGTGATGCTACTCTTGTTTTAGAAGCCCAGAAGAAACGTGTTAAGGCACAATATGACAAGCATGTCAAACCTCGTGTCTTCTCTAAAGGAGATCTTGTTATTCTATATGAACAAGATAAGGATGTTTTAGGAGCTGGGAAGTTCGAACCAATGTGGCGTGGGCCTTACATTGTTAGCAAAGTTTTGGCAAAGGGGGCATATGAGCTAGTGGATTATGATGGGGTACCTTTGAGTGAACCCAGAAATGGGTTGTACTTAAAGAAGTACTATGCATGAGTCATTTGTGCATGAAGTACTTGTATTTTTATGTATCATACTGAGTGTGTGTGATTACTTTTAGCTTTGAGTTTGACGTTATTTGGTCTCTACCCTTACGATTACGTTATGTTTGATTGCCAGATGTCGGAGTATTCGCTACCTTATATTGGCTTCGCTGACGGTGCTATCCGTAGTACTCGGAACCTAGCTTCCGCTGCCTGGGCTATCTATGACCCAACAAACAAGCTTATATCTTTTCGAGGTGTATGTCTTAGGCGGGCAACCAACAACATCGCAGAGTATAGCACCATGATTGAGTTATTGGTTGATGCTATCTCTCTTGGAATTCGTCGTTTGGTTGTGCGACTTGACTCGCAGCTAGTGGTGCTACAACTAAGTAATGTCTATTCTATTCGAAGTCCTACATTATTAAGAGTATATTTGCGGATTCGCCTCTTGGAAAGACATTTTGATCATATAGAATATCAACACATTCCGAGAAGTCTTAATACATTGACAGATGCGTTAGCTAATTATGTATTGGACAGGCATTTAAATCGCTTATAAATTAAACACATTAAAATGTACACAAATGTAAAGTAAGCCGGTAAGAACCATGTATATATATATCACGACCAAAGTTTGTTTTTACAAAATGAGTCCGAAGACCAAAATATCAAAAATGGAAGCTCATGGCTTCTACATAACAATATCATGACATCAATGATGTTCACGATAACATGCTAAAGTCCTGGATACTCTGCGGAGTAAGTGGCCCATAGAGGCAGAGACTCCCACGGTGTGACGCTGATCGCGTCGGGGGATCTCCTCCAGAGGCATCTCTGGAACATCAGCCATCAAGCCCTCTAGGTTTTGATCCACTATAAGGTAGTCCTCGACATATTGGGGGACTAGAACTGCTGCTTCTCCTCGACGCTGAACAGGAGAGCTACAGGTTGGTCTGTATGCCCCAACATCTGTGTTATCAATACAATTTGGTGTTAGTCTTCGGCTAAAATTACAAAACCAAAAACATTGAATATGATGAAAATACAAAAACATCTAAAAAGTTAAAAGTTGGTGTACTTCTTACCAATATTTCCCCACTGTGTATCTTCAGGGAGGGCAAGGTCAGGATCACCTCGAAAGTCCAAGCCAACATAAGCATAATCCTCTATCATCACACCCTGGCCTTGGAGCCATTCGAAGAAATGATCGTCGTATCTGATGATAGGTCCTGTCACATGCCTAGTCATGAGCTGGCACCATCGTAACATCCTTGGGTCCCTGGGACCTGGAAAGAGCCAATCTGCCTGAAGCCTATATACTGGAACCCTCTCGCAGAAGAAGGACACCAGCAACGATCCATAACCAAACTACTTTAGATTGCCACGCCTGCATTTGGTTAGTTGTTTCTTGAGGTTACGTAGTACTGCGTCAGCCCAATTAAAGACCCGGGGCTCGACACACTCTAGATCATACTGAAAATATCTCTGTAGAGCCATCTGCGGGGCAGCACTGCCCGCCATCCGAGCTATGGTGAAGAGTATGGTATGGAGAGTGATATCAGTCACTCCCCAAATGGCCACCTTCCCGTCCCGACGTTCAGCCTTTTCAAACCCCCTCTTCGGGTACCAGTCAAACTGACGTACGAATCCTGTCTTGACAATCCGGTCAGAAAGTAGATATCCTCGATATCAATCGTTAACGTGTGAATACCAACATTGAAAACCTGTTGATCCGGATCCCACATCCGGACTAAATGTTCCAACAAACGGACTTGGGCTCTCATGCCCGGTATCCGGAAGTACTTTAGGAGACCACAATCTCGTAAAGAAGCGATTGTTTGAGGATGATTTTTGGCAGCGGCATTATCTTCTTCATGCTCTCGTTCCCTCCATTCGAGCACCATTGTGTGATTATTAACCTGCATGGCCAACATATAAAGATAATTAGTAATCTTAAAATGTGAGAAATTTGTTTTTTATTGGTCAAAATATTATGCAAATTTTGACTCTGCATTGTTCGCAGGCGGGGTATAACACACAGTGCGGATTTCCCGCACCCTACCTTAAGCCCGCCTGCAGGAATAAGGAATTCTCGCAGGCCCCGTATGGGTAGCCTGCGAGAATCCTTCACGTGCATAGGGTTTCAAAACTTGGCTAACAACTTCAATTTTAACCAATGAAATCCTAAAGTAAAACCATGAAAGGCTAAGGAATTGGACACTTACCAGTTTGGTCCGAACGGTTTGTGAAAAGACGCCCCAAAGCTCCTGGAAATTGACGGTGAAGATTGGAGGTAATGTGGAAAATTTTGCACTAAAATGGTGAATGGATAAAAAACATATGGTAAAAATGAGTTGTAAAATTGTTTTATTCACTTTTTACTATTTTAAAAGTGGGTTTTTCATTTTTATTTCATTATTTTGCCCATTTAACCCTGATTACTAATGCGAAGGTGAGTAAAATGACTTGCAGGCACCTAATGAGACGATTATGGACCCAAAAACTTTTGAAGTATGGTGTGTTTATTTGGTTTTCTATGGTTTTGATCTAAAAACCTCAAGTGCCTTTTATCCGTTCTAGCACTTGTGAAAAATTTAGAACGTGATCGAGCATTGTTTTATCTCTTTTCTAGGCTCGATGTGGTTACACGAAAAAGGATCCCCCCTGGAGTTGACTTTAATCCCTTTTCACGACTCCCTAAACATGAAAAGATTGTCGAGCGACCTTGCTATTTTCACGCTCGTTAAAGTATTTGAACTTATGTGTCCTCTAAGTGATAGTTTAACCCTTTTTCGGTCTCGTTGGACTATTGTACAAAAAAGGCACTGAGAGAGTTCTCTTTTAAAGTGTTTTTCCAAACTCTATAATCTTGAAAAACCTTCGAGTTTTCTATCTCTGGACTCGTTAAACAAACATTGACAGACCCGTGATGGGACTGATCCACTCCTTCTTAGGGTTCGTTAAAAATACTCCGAGGGACTCGTCCGAAGGATGAGCTTATATCAACAAGCATATGTGATCCTCTTCAAGCTTGCGTAAAAATAAAGAGGTACTTGCCAGAAATGGTGGGGGAAATTTTTTTTTTGGGAAAGGGATATGTTTCATCTTTGAGTTAATTGGAAGTAAGTGTCGCTCTTGAACATGACACCCCCTATTCATAATCCGAAGTTGGTTTGGGAAATCCATTTGTCTCTCATTCGATTTGATTACAAGGTCCTTCCATGTGTCGTTTTTGAGTCAATGCTACCAAATCATTGGTCATGTCGTCCATGTGTTCAAGAGCTGTCCATTTGAAACCTCTATTGAGTTGACCATCTGCAGTTATCCTTTCACTTTGTGTCGGCCTTCCCTGTGTCCAAAGTCCAATTGCTACATGCTCTGTTTCACCATCAAACTCTGTTACTCATTTCGTGTCACTGATGGGGGATACATCAAGGCCCTCCTGTGACGAGTTTTTTTCCGTCAACTTCAGCACATTATCCGGAGTCAAAACTTAGAAATCATTTAGTACCTTGAAGCTTGCATGCCTCAATGGCAAGTTTCTCTCTTTCGACAGTGGGTTTACATCATTGACCTCTGATCAAAAGATTCTGTCGGTGTTCGACATCAACTCATTTATTCACAGTCGATGGATTGTACTATAGTACCTTGGAAGTCATTGACATTAATGGTGATTTCCCTCGCACTTGTTAACAATATACATCAATGACTGGTAATCAAGTGGTTTCTACCATGTTCGACTTCGACACATGTAATCACATGGTTAGATTCGTACATTTTTGGGCGATGAGATTGAAGACCCTGGATATTATCTTTGTGATCCAGGTTGCAATGGAGTATGTATTATTTGCGACACATAGATCCACTGTGTATCTTTTGTGGCCATGTCATCTCGATTATTTATCACACAGATCCACAGTGTATTCAGGTGGTTGTGTTACATTATGACTGCATGGATCCACAGAGTATGATTGGTGGCCATGACCTTTGTCTTTGATGTCATCAGTTTATGATCTGAGTATGGGAATGCCTACCTCAGGAATTGGTTATCTGATATTCTGCTGATGCTTGGATGTTTGCAGGTCTCTGATTAGATGTGCTTTTGGTTCTTGACACACACATGCAGCTTACAAAGTCTATCGACTATCACTAGTTCCACTCTCAGAATTTGGGGGACATTCTGTTATCCACAATTTTGGTCATTGTGATGGTTTCATGGCGATGTTATGATGATAGAAAATCAAACTCCTCATTAAAGAATTCCTTCCTGAAAAGGGTTGCTCTTATCTATTTCCAGAAATCATGTTTTGAAGATAGTTCGCAGGCTGCATATATACTCTCCTGTGAGAATGATACATTCCCGCATGCTGCATTCATCTAGGGTGTGAACTTCTCGCACTGTAATCATTGACAGGGTGCGAACATCTTTTTACAAAGGGAAAAGCTAAGATTCTCGAGCCTTATAGAAGGGAATCTTCTAGAAGGGTGAGTTGGTATTCGAATGGTTGTTCAGAAGCTGGCATTCCAGATTTATTGGGATCATTCTTATCCTAGCAACTAATCTATTCTCTCTTATAAATTGATGAGAATACTCATGGAAAAGGTTAACAAAGAAGTTGGAAATCTTGAGAGATCTATTGGAGAATTGGTGCATGATTGTATGGAGAATTGATGCTGCAGCAGATAGAGACAACATCAAGGTCATCATAAGTAGTTGATTTTCTTCATGCATGAGCAAGTGTGTGTGTCAGAACTAGAAGCCATTGAAAGGAGATCTACGACATCAAGGCTCAGGTTGTATATTTCTCTTTCAGTTAATTCAATATATGAATATGTCCCTTTCCCATAATGATGATGTCATCTTATTACATGATTCCTTGATCACATGTATAGACTAGGTATTGAATATATTAATTTGCTTGTACTTCGATTGGTTTGTACTATTGTGATTGGACGTCACAAGAGCATCGAAGCGGAGCAAGGAACAACAGAGATTTAAGGAGAGCGTTCATAAGGTATGTCCACTATCCATTTCTCTTAGTTCATTCAATAATCTAGATCTAGGGAAAGAGTAGTATTATGTCTTGTTTTGTTCTAGATCTAGGTGGATCTAGGGAGATTGGTCTGTGTCCGCACTCACGAATTTATCCGTTAACATCCCCTCAGATGACCCTTGGTATGGTGATCTTCTTGTCTATCTCTGAACACAAAAATTCAGAAACCACCTCTCCAGAGATGATCATCGATGTATTCCTCACCAGGCACCTCACTACCTCCTCATCGGGGACATCTTATATTGGCGAGGAGTCGACACCATACTCTGTCAATGCTTAACTATTGATGAGGCTGACAGAGTCTTAAACTACTGCCACAATATTTCTTGTGGAGTCCATCTCTCAGGTCCGTCCACCTCTCATAAAATCATCCACGCAGGTTAATTTTGGCCTACATTATTTCACAACTACATCCATGTCATGAAACGATGTGATAATTTCTAGCTTTACACCAACAAAGCATGTGCACCACCTGCTCTTCTACACCCAGTCATCACCGTTGGTCCTTTTCTTAAACAGGGAATCAAATTCATGACTTGCAAACCTACATCCAACAATGGACACAAATACATAGTCATTGCAGTTGATTACTTTGCCAAGTGGGTTGAAACCATACCTACCTTAAACAACACTGCTAACACAACAACGCATTTTTTCTTTAACCATGTAATATCCCACTTTGGAGTACCACTCCAACTAGTCTCTGATCATGGGAAACATTTCAAGAATGATATTTTCATGGAATTCTCATATCGGTTAGGCTTCTCCCATGAGTTTGCCTCACCATACTACCATCATTTCAACGGATAGGTATAAGTAGCTAACAAGGTTATAAAAACCATGTTACAACGCATGGTTAACAAACATAAAACCAACTTGCATCATATGTTATTTTTCATGCTCTGGGCTTATCGCACAACAGTCAAAACTACCATTGGTTTCACACCTTTTCATCTAGTCCACGAGGTTGAGGCCACTCTTCCCATCAAGTGAGAAATTCCTATTGGTTGTGGAGCCTGATTATCTTCCTGATTCAGAGGTCTTTTACTTTCAACCGTGTTTATACCCCATGAAGTATTTACACCCTAGAAGTATGTACACTCTTCCACACGGGGGAGCGCAAAGGGGGGGTACTCCCTCTGCGGGGTCCAGGGGGGATATCCCCCAGGATAGGGGGTTTGGGGGCGAAGTCGCTGAAGGAAAAATTGCCTTGTAAAAGTATATTGTAATTTCATTATAAATCTGGACCGTTCATTATAAGGTCGCAGATCTAACGGTAGAAATTATGTTAGGGTTTTTTTCCCTAGAAGGCAACCCTCTTTTATGAGGGAAATGTATTGTGGCTATGGTTGATGGTGAATATTGTATTCTGAGAGAGGATACTGTGAGAGAAAGAAGAGGAAGTTACAACAGGTTTTTTGTAGGTTGTATCCCTTCATTTGTTGGATAATAATAAAGCAAGGACCTGGCAATTTCTCTCGTAGACGTAGCCCACATTGGGTGAATCATGTAAATCTATGTCTCTCTTGTATTGTGTATCTTATGTGTTTTGTTTCCACATTTGTTTTATTTTATTGCTCTACGGTCCTATTTTTCTAACAACTAGTACCAGAGCAAAAGGTAACTCGTAGGAAAAGAGGGTTCCTGGTTTGAGTGGGAGCAATGTCAGAAGATGGAAAGTTTAGGGTCGAGAAATTTAATGGCCAAAACTACCACTTATGGAAGATGAAAATGGAAGATTATTTATATCAGAAGTATTTATTCCTACCATTGGGTGGAGTAGCAAAGAAGCCGACGGCCATGAAGGATGAAGAATGGGAGATTCTTGACAGAAAGGCTCTAGGAATGATACGGTTGAGCCTGGCAGCGTCGGCATCTTTCAATATTTCCAAAGAAAATACAATGAAGGGTTTGATGGATGCATTGGCCAAATTGTATGAAAAACCCTCGGCCTCCAATAAGGTATTTCTAATGAAGAGATTATTTAATATGAAGATGTCAGAAGGTGGTTCTATTGCAGATCATTTAAATGAATTTAATACGGTTACTAATCAACTAAGTTCTGTAAAAGTGGACTTTGATGATGAGGTCAGGGCTCTTCTAATCTCGTGCTCATTGCTAGAAAGATGGAACATCTTTGTCATGGTTGTAAGTAACTCTATCTCTGGTTCAAATACTTTAAAATTTGATGATGTTGTTGGTGTTATCCTTAGTGAGGAAATGCAATGGAAAAGCATAGGTGAGACATCAGGTAATGCGTTGAACATGGAGAACAGGGGAAGACAAAAGGATAGAGGAAAGGGCTCAGGGAACCATGGAAATTCTATAAAGGGAAGATCTAAATCCAGGCTTGGAAAGATAGAGTGATTGAATTGTGGGAAGAAAGGACATTTGAAGAAATACTGGAGAGCTCCAAAGAAACAAAGAGATGGATAGCAGGAGAGAAATCAAGAAGCAAATGTAACAGGTGATGTGTTACAAGATGATTTGATTCTTTCTGTAGATAATATTTCTGAGTCTTGGGTAGTATATTCAGGAGCTTCATTTCATACCCAACCCCATAGGAAACATTTTCTAGATTATGTTCAAGGTGATTTTGGACAGGTTCATTTGGGTGATGATGCACCATGCAAAATTGTTGGAATGGGAAAGGTAAAAATAAAGCAACGAAATGGAAACCAATGGTTTTTGAAAGAGG
>ML782959.1:298852-349087 GCA_009831015.1 Picea engelmannii | reverse complement strand
CCCTTCTAGGAGGAAGATCAAAGTACTTCTTCCTATCGGACCTATCAAGGGTCTCTTAGCTAATATTCCTGGCTATCTTTTCCTAGACATCACACTGCAACAAATTCTCTACTGCATACACAGGAAGCATGAATATACAATTTAATCCATAAGACTAGGAGACCCTTGTACAATTCCTTAATCATTCAAGGTAAAAGGCAATATTCTCCTGCTCAGATATGTACTACACATAAACCTAGTTTCACAATCGTCAAAATTGCGACACAGATTTTCACAAATGTGGAAAGCGAGATGTTCCAGTGGAAAACGTGGCAAGACCGACGTTAATGTGGCAATTGTGACATACATATTCACAAACGTGGCAAGAGAGACGTTCCAGTGGAAAATGTGGCAAGAATGACGTTAACGTGTCAAGACCGACGTTAACGTGGAAATTGCGACATACATCTTCAGAAACGTGGCAAGAGTGGCGTTCCAGTGGAAAACGTGTCAAGAGCGACATTCCAGTGGAAAACGTGGCAAGAGCGACGTTAACGTGGCAAGACTGACGTTAATGTGGCAATTGCGACATACATCTTCATAAACGTGGCAAGAGTGGCTTTCCAGTGGAAAACATGGCAAGAGCGACGTTCCAGTGGAAAACGTGGCAAGAGCGACGTTAATGTGGCAAGACCGACGTTATCGGGCAACATGAACTTTTTTTTATATAAATTTCCTCTATTTTGCGACAATATGGACAATTTTGTCCATAACACCGCAAATAAAACGTCAGAATTTTTACAGTATGTAGTAGTGATTTAAATGATGAGATGAGGGAAATCATTTTCTGAATTTCCTTTCATCATCTCTTTTCGGACTAGATGGGGGCAATCAATTTTTTGAATTTCCTTTCACCATCTGTCTTACATTTTCCTTTGCCATGAAGTGGGGGCAATAAATTAGTAGAAAGTATACCAGGGGTAATATCTGGGTATACTTTTACAGCTGAGGTCTGTTAACTCACTTTGATTACTCTGGATCTGTTTTCCTTTGACCTTCTAAAAATCTTAGCTGGCAGGAAAACTTTCGGGGAGAGTTTATTTCCAGGGGCCTTCTTTTGAGCCAGACTAATCATCAAGACCTGTTGAAAAAACCAAGGGAGTTAGGATTAGCCTAAGCATATCTTAGTTCAGTGAGAGTTGAGGGTTCGCAAGAACTTGCTGCCCATTTTGTTGGTGTTCAGAAAAATTGTTTGCCGGATTTTAGAACTAAAGTGCAACCTCTTTTCCCTCTGTGAAAAACATGGGAAGATATCAGGATTCAAGGGGAAAAAATCAAATATTTGGGACAGAGTGGGAAAGAAGGTTTCAGACGTAAGCACATGCATTATAACGCAATCCTAACTCCTAGAACTTTTTTTTTTTTCTTATTTAGGATGCTTCAGTTTTTCTGTTTTATTTTGATTATTTTTATCTTATCCGAGGGAACTTTT
This sequence comes from Picea engelmannii, assembly GCA_009831015.1. NCBI lineage: Eukaryota > Viridiplantae > Streptophyta > Pinopsida > Pinales > Pinaceae > Picea > Picea engelmannii. Next base: position 347,616 of record ML782959.1, on the reverse strand, counting down.
TAGAATCCACAGTAAAAAATTATTCTTTTGATAATCCATCGAGTGAAAATGTTGATACTCATGAGACCGTTATTGCACCTAGATGATCTTCATTTGCAGTTTAGATATTTAGGGAATTTGTACCTTTGCCTTACCATTTTGTTCTCATCTTAGTAAATTATCTTTTATCACTTGTTTCGGGTGAATCGGTTTCCCAATACATGACCGTTCATTTTCCTCTTTATGATGTTTGGGATGTAAACCGGAACCCTGTAAGAAAGCAACACGAAGAGCATCAAGATTTTAAAATTTATGGAATTCAATGTGTTGAAAATTTCGTATCACTAACCTGTTTTATTTGCAATGAAAAAGAACATAAAACTTACTGAAAATCTATAAAAATAGAAACACAAACTAGTATATACAGTGGAATTTTGGAAATAATTTATTGCATATAGTGCTTCAGACAGTGCCCGTTGATAGGGGCATTAAGGTTTTTACCGTCCAAAATTTCTAATAGAAACGAGTTCTTCCCTTTAGAAGCTGTGACTTTGAATGGACCATACCAGATATGGTCAAATTTGGTATGATTTGTTGAGTCTTCCCTTTTAGCATCCCATTTCTTTAGCCTTATGATCGAACAGTTCTTTCGTATTGTCTTGATACTTTTGAATTCTTTCGTCTACCTCCATTTTGTTCTGTTGAACTTCAATCAACTGATTTATTCTTCTTGTGATGTGATTTGGTTCTTCTTTTTCATCTTGCCAAAGTTTCATCATGGGTAGGGCTAGATTTATGGGTAGCACTAAATCGGTCCTATATACCATTTGAAAATGAGAAGTGAGAATCGATTTCTTGGTGCCTATCCTATTCACCCACAAAGTGTACTTCAAATACACATGCCAAGATTTTTTGTTTTCATTCAACACTTTCTTAATTATGGTAATTAAGATTTTATAAAATGATTCGGCTAGCCCATTGCCTTAGGGGTAGTATGTTGTAGAATGGCCCAGTATAATATTTTATTTTTGGAAAAAGATGACCATTGCCATAGATTTGAACGCCTGGGCATTTTCTGTAACTATTTTTCTGGGACATTCGAATCTAGATAGTATGTTCTCTTCCAGAAAATCTATCACCACCGAATCTGTCGCTCTTCTGGTTAAAATAGCTTCCACCCATTTGGTGAAATAATTGGTAGTGGTCAGGATCCATCTATGTTGAGAACTGGAATGTGGGTTAATTTCTCCTATAAAATCCAACCCCCATTGTTGAAACGGGGCTTCCGTTTTAACCGGAACCCCCGGTAATACTGGTAGTTTCTGCTTGCCTATGAACAATTGGCAAGATTTACAGGATCTAACTTTGGTATTGACATCTGAGAATAGTTTAGGCCAGTAATATCCTGCCCTGAGGATTTTATAAGATGTTTCTCTCCATGCGTGATGTCCTCCGCATATTCCTTTGTGAAATTCATTTATGACCTTTTTTGTTTCTGATTCTACCAAACAAACTAGTAGGAAGCCTAGAGGGTATTTCCAAAACAATTAGCTTTTGGATATATAGTACTTTACCGCATGAAATTTTAGTGGCTTGGCTTTAGATGGAGATAAATCACTTGGGAAGTTCAGGGTCAGAAGGTACGATGCTATGTCTTTATACCAACCTGATGAGGCAAACTTCTCTTCGATTCTGGTTGGAGATATTTGGTCATCGAATTCATCTATGTTCACACATCCTTCGTATTCTTGCAAGTTATTTATTTCGAGTGCTCTGAAATTTGATTCAGCTAAGAGCTTATCCAAGCCCTGTCCTTTTACGAGCTTCGTCGGTTTGACCTCTAGATCAAATTATTTAATTTTAGTGAGCCACCGACCCCTCTTCCCATCACTGTCGGACTGCACCAATATATATTTTATAGAACTGGTGGGCACATATGCAATTACCTTGGAGTGTAACACACAGGTTTTGAAATCCTTCAGTGTCTTTACCATAGCATATGATTGCTTTTCCATTATATCATATCTCAATTATGCATCTCTAAGGCTCTTACTGAAGAATGCTATCATTTCTCAAAACCCTCTTCGTTCTTCTGGAGGAGTACTCCCGTAATCGTGTGTTCGGAGGCAAATGAGAAAATCAGAAACTCTTTTAGATAATCAGGGTTGGCCATCATGGGTTCTTCTCTTATAACTTTCTTGATGCGTGTAAACGACGCTTTGGCTTCTACCATCCATTTGACTTCGTTGTTCTTCTTCAACATATATGTGATCAATTTCACGATTTCAACAAAATTTGGGATAAATCTCCTCAAAAAAATTATTTTTCCTAAAAATGATTGAATTTCCTTTACATTTCTAGGGATATTTATAGTGTCTATAGATTCAACCCTTTTAGGATCGATTTTAATTCTGTCTTGAGACACAATATGGCCCAGGAGTTTACCTTCTTGCATCGCAAAGTGATATTTCTTGGAGTTTAAGGACAAACCAAATTTTTGGCATTTCTCAAATGTTTGCTTGAGATGTATCAGATGATCTTCATCAGATTTAGAAAAAACAGTTAGATCATCAAGGTAAATGACCACGAATTTATCTCTCTCACCGATGAAATTGATATCCATAGCACTCTGGAAGGTAGCACCTACATTCATTAAACCAAAATGCATTTTTTCATACATAAATGTGCCCCAAGGGGTGGTGAAGGTTGTTTTCTCTTTATCGTGCTCGCTGATAGTGATCTCATTATATCGGAAAAACTCATTGATCATTGACATTCTATTTTCCCCAACCACCTTCTCCAAAATGTGATCCATTTTGGGAAGCGGATAATTGTCTTTAAGGGAGGATTTATTTATATTTCTAAAATATACACACAGTCTAATCTCTCTACTCTTCTTCCTAACCATGACTAGGTTAGCTACCTAGATAGAGTATCTTAGTGGCACAATTATTTTTGCATCCAAAATATTTTTAACTTCCTTTTCGACCACAAACAATAAAATGGGATTGATTTGCCTGAGTTATTTTCTGAAAGGTTTAACACCGGGCTTCAAAGGTATTTTGTGTTCGATCACCGTGGTGTCATAAGTTCTCAGCTCATCGTAAGACCAAGCGAGCACGTCTTTATATTGCTGGAGTAAATCTGCATACTTACCTTTCATCTCAAGGGGGAGATATTTTGATATCTTTACTATTCTAGGCTCCTCTTTGGTCCCGATGTCGCAATCTTCAACTTCTTCTGGTTGAGGTTGTAAAGTAGATTTTAGGGGCATGTCATTTTGGTCAAACAATATTTCTAGAGGGATTAGTCCTTTTGGAATCTGATTTTTTTTAATACTAACATGCGATGATTTGCAATCTTTTCTTGGAACTCTTAAGGATCCTCCCCTTCTTGCATAATCCAAGTATGGTCATTTTGGTTTTCTTGGTCAATGTGAGTTTCAGTGAAATCATCCACCATTTCAAGAAATTTTCTGATATGTTCATCATCTTCTAAGACCTGCCAGTGTTGTATATTATTTGGTATGGAGGGTCTGTTCCTCACCTCTATATGGTACTTTAGTTTGAAATTTGTAGGAGGTGAGAAAGTTGAGGCTGATTTGGCTAATGAATCAGCTTTTAGGTTATCTGCACATGGAATGTAATGAACATTTATCGATGAGAAAAAAAATTCTATTAGATCCCAGGCACAATTTTTGTAAAATCTTAATCTCGGTTGTTTGTCCTGGTACTATCAATTTATCTTCTTCACAATCAACTCCACATCTCCATAGACTTCCAAGTTCTTTATGTTCATCTTCCTGGCAGCTTCTAGTCCCAAGACTAGGGCTTCATACTCACATGCATTATTTGTGTAGTCTATGTCCCACTGTAGTTTGTAAGAAAAGGGGATAACAAATTCATTTTCAGGTGCTACAAAAAGTACTCCTGCACCTACTCCTTCACATGATGAAGTGCCATCAAAAAACATTTTCAAAATCCCAGTGTTGTACACATTTTCATCTATCTTTTTTGATTTATTTTCCTCTATAAAATTTTCTTCCATATAATTATTTGCACCATCATCAAAAGATAAAATACAATTTCCCAAGTCTTGATCGGAGACATAAATAGGATAATTATTAGGATTTTGTGGATCACTTACTGTATATGCTAACCGAGTGAACTGTCCATCAAAAACAAGAATCATGGCGTAGGTCATGTCTAATTGAAAGGATCCCCCAATCTTGTCTCCCCAAGACCAAGATAAGAGAAAACCATACTTCGGAGGTATATCGATGATAACTAAACCCATTAGAAAAAAATTTACTGTAACTTGTGCAAGAGTTACCACTAGATCTTTGATCATGCCCATACACTTAACTCTCCTTGAATCGAAAGAATATAGGTCTCTGTATGGCCTGGTGATTTCGAGGCCTAGTCTATCCATAATAGACTTGGGCATCACGTTATGTGAGGCTCCAGAGTCTAGCATGCAATTATGTAGTAGACGATCTTGCACGTTTAGTGTGATATAGAAAGGGACGACGGTATCCCTGGTGCCTTCAAAATGTGGGCCAAAAGTTATATTAGGCTTATCGTCTTCCAAATTTATCACGTCAGACTGACTTTCTAAATCTGAAAAATTTATCATTTTGGATAATTTCTTTCGGTACACAGGATTCTTTTCCAATTCAACCAGGGGTATTGGTATATTTATCTTGTTTGTCACATTTTCCAGGCTGAAACCTCCCATGAGTTTAATTGTTTCTTTAGTTGAAGCTTCAATTTCCTTCCTTTCTAACTTATTTGTTTTCATTGCTTTATTTTCAATTAGTTTTGTTTCCAATGTTTGCGTTCCAGCTACCTTCATTTTCCCAGCTTGGACCTCAGCCTCCTTTATTTTGATATTCTATATCTCCGTGTCTTTTAGAATGGGCTCATATGTTTCGCCTCTTGGCAGGATTTTCTTTGGTTGAGTAGTCGACATAGATTTATTTTTAGGCCTCAGATTGTACTTGTGTTAGAGCTCGACCATTATAGTATAAACCATCCCTTGATAGGTATAATCACTTGCATTATTTATGTTGTTATCTTTATTTGACAGTTTCCCTATGTTAAGAGACCTCTCATAATATTCCTTGGTTAGATGAGGTTGTACACAATCGTCATCCAAATTGTTAACGTCTTCTCCTAGATCCTCAAACTCTTGCAAGTCATTTCCTCCTATAAAATTTTCATTTTTTAAAGGAGTTTGAATTTTTTGGTCTTCATTTTTAATCTGACTTTGTTGAATTTGAGGATTGGGGTTTCTTCTAAAATCTCTCTTAATGAATTGATCTACTTTGGATTTATCTAGATCTATCCTCAAAATTTTATTTGATATCTCTTTTATTATCCTATCCATATCATCTATTTTATCATCTCAGGACCTCCCTGATACTGAAGGTCCCGCTTATTCTTTAAAACATTTGGTCTCTTTGTTTCTTGTTTCTATTTTTGTTTTTAGTTTACTAGAAGCCATCATGTTTGACTCAATCTCCATGGAATCATCTTGCATTAAGTTTAGTTTGGCCCCTCTCCTTTCTCTTAATAAAAGTACGAAATCGGGTTTGAAGGCTCCTGCAAAGGTTACCTTGGCTACAGGTTGGGACGGTTTAACTTCGATTGGGATCTTATTATATAATTTGTTAAATCTTTGAATGAATTCCATAACGGTTTTTGAGATTTTTTTCTTCAAAGATCCAAACTCAGTCAGATAGTATAAATGGTCCTTCCTTTCGCCCCATTTTCTAAGAAAATAATCTTCTAGAGAATCATAAGATAATATCAAACCCGCGGGAAGACTTCGAAACTAGGTTCTCACCTATCCTTTGAAAGTTTGGACAAACAACCATGAATACACATATTCATTTTCGAGACCTAGGATGTTTGCGAATTGGTCAAATAAATTTATATCTTCGGTCGCAGTTAGGTCTCCTTCCCCCGTAAACTTAGGTAGGTTTTTCACGTAGTTTTCAGGCAGGTCATGCAGGGGTACTGGGAGGACCAGAGGAGCATATTTGGGAGCTACTTTAGCGAAAATACTGGGTGGTGGGGGTGGCCCTTGGCCCCCCACTCCTCCTCCTACCACAACCATAGATACTCTAGGAGAGGAATCTGGTATGTTGTACAGAGGGTATTGGAATATGTATAGCAAATATTTAGCTTCTTTGGAAGATGAGAAAGATGAAACAGGTGGAAACGGGATACAGGGGCTTGGTTCCTCTGACTTGAAAGAGATGTAAACGGGGGAACCCATAGGTGTGGAGTCTGAGTATATGGTATACTCTTCAATATTTAGTGAGGTCGAGAAATCTAACTAAAGAGTTATGGGGGTATCAATCGATGCAACCTTTACCAAGGGATTTTCACCTTCATTTATGCAGGGGGTAGTCATATGAGTTTCAGATTTAATTTTTAGGAAAGCTAAATTTGGGTTTAGGGTTTTGGCCTCGACTCTCTTCATTTCTTCAAAGAGGGTTTTGATGAGAGCCTCTTGCGAAGTCACTGCTTCAAGTGGGATCTTGGCCTTAGTTTGTGTGTGTCTAAGCTGGTAGACCGCAGTAGTTGGCTTAAGGGAACCTCTTGATTTTAGTATTTTTTCAGGATCGGGAACATGCGTGGTTTGCTTACCATCTGGATTTTTTTTGGTGTTCCTTCAACTAGATGCCAACTTACTTAACGTGGAGTTGCCAAGTGAATAATAAAAACTTAGCCTTTAGAAGGTGTTCACTCTTTGTTCACTATCAAAGAGTAGAAACTTGTAAATGTCGTTCTCCCAGGGAAAAAGATTTCATATCTTTGTTCCCGACAACGACGCCAAAAATATGTTGTTCCAGAGTCTATACTTAAGGATATAAAGTACTGAGTCTAGGGATCCAAAAAGAGGGTGAAATATGTAAAGGAAGAAAACAACTGGGAAAAGAAGCTATGGCTGATTTATGAGTTGTCTGGGTCTAGCTTCCAATTGTTCCTGAATGTTTATGTCCCGTTCAATGGCTTCCCATGAACGTTCGAGTCCGGCTTGGGTAGTAGCATTTTTCAAAATGGTATCGAAAAGGTCTAAAGAGAGGCTAGTTTGATCTGAGAGACCGGGTTCTATGTTGGGTTGTCTTGCCACAGGGACAGTCATAAAGGAACATATTTTTTTATAAAGTGTTGATTGTTGTTTCACCTTTAGATTATATGATAAAGAATATCAAAATCGAATTAATAGTATAACGAAATCAAAGGTCGTTTTTCGTAACTGATTTAAATTTTAAAACCATGCATGAAGCGAGAGAAAACATAGAGTTGTTGAACAATGTGAGGCATCAATCAGGGAAGAATCTCATCTTGTGACAGAAGAAGAAAATAAGTAGGAAAAACTTTAATGAAGCATATGATATAGAAATCTAAACAATTCACAAGTCTTGTACCTGCTGATAGCCGATATAGAGGAAAAGTTGTAAATGATTAGATGACTGAAATAAATCATCACCACAGTAGAAGTTGTACTAAATTACAACTAAGCATTCATTAAAGACACATATGAGAAATGATGTGAAATTCGAAATAACAGAAGAAACACATAACCTAGTCTTGACAGAAAAAAGAGTCTTCGATCTACCTTGTGTTAATTCTAGAGAAAGAAATATTCACTGGTACAATCAAACCAAAGGAAAAAAGCCTTTGTTCTATCTTTCAAAATTATACTTATAAAAAATTAAAATGTTTTGAATTCTAATCATTCTAAAAGTTTCGGTTACAAATGGAAAATGAAGCGTTTCACATCCTTGTCTCTTGTCTTCCTCCACGTGGGCAGGGCATTTTGTTTTCTTGTTCTTTGGCTCCAAAAATAGGATGGGATAGGAATCTATTACTGCTTGCCTCCAACAGTCTTCCCTTTCCCCTGCTTGATACAAATAACACACCGTTCTACCAACTGGGTTATCATCTTGGAAGGTTCGGCTTGGCTGTTCACCTTGAAAGTGTACCAATTCTTTGCCAACTGTGGAAATATTTTTCCTACTTGTCGATCTTCCGCGATGATAGACCATAATTGCAAGATTGGTCTTATCAACCATTTATCCACTTGGGAAATATCAACTTGACTTAACTGGGATAATTCTATTTGTCCTTTTTCCACATTTTCCTTAATGTCCAGCAGATGTATGGCTATGCCAATTTTTCCCAGTGTTCCAGGACTACATTTGACGCAGGCGCGCCCACTAGGCACATCCACTCACAGGATCTTTCCTCCTTCCTCAGCCCAAAGAACTGTAAGGTTCTTTTATTTCCCTATCGGGAAATTTTCACCCACAACAACTCTCTCACAGAATCTCCCTTTCTTCTATCGGGAAATCGAACTTCGCGATTTCGCGAGTCCTGTGGTAAATCAATGCTGACCTTTTACTTTGTTATCGGGGTTCCTTCTATCAGGATTTCGGTGCTTGCGATGTCCAAACAACTCGTTTTACCGATCCCCGATCCCCAATACACTCCTCTACTACCTTAGCCTCCTAGGCTAAGCCTTTTGTCCATGTAACCTTCCCTTATATGACCACGGTCATATACCTTATCGGGATTCGGGGTTTCGAGTGTTGAAATGTAGTAAATCTCTCGCCCACAGAATCCCCAATCTTCCGATTCGCAGATTCCTAATATGACATCACTAGGATGCCCTTCCACCGTAACCAAAATCAACAATGATGAACAGTCGCTGAGATCAACGGCTCCAGATCTCCCTCGGGGTTTCACGACTTCTAATGATGAAGTGTTTTTACTTCCATTTTCCCCGATCTCGCGAATGTCGATTCCCCGACAATTGAATTTTCCTTTCGGGGAATTTCCCGACGGCTTCGATCTCACCCATGCGTCCTCAAGGATGGACAGTTCTCGTATTCTTCGGGGTTTTCACTCTGGAAATTCCTTATTCCCTTGTTACGACGGGACGACGTCAGCTAGGCCCCACATGGAGCTCTCCTCTTGTCGGAAAATTGGACTTCACGGTTTCAACATAATTACGAGAGTATCTTGTCCTCAGGACCTCCGAAACATTGATCCTTGACTCTCTTCAGATTTCTGACACGCCTCCCAAGTGATGGATGGTTCAGGTCAACCCTTGGATTTTTCCACTTTACAAAAACATGAGAACTCACTTACCTGAACTCTGATGACCACATCCCTGATATAGATGACCACACAACACGTGTCCTCCCTGAGATCCTATGGCTATGATCCTTTTGTCATTTTGGGTTCAACATGTCTCAGACTCTTGTCTTATGAAGCTCCGAAATGTCGATGGACTCTCGATCCCTGCCACCTATCCCAACAGATGGACGACTCTGAACTCGTCGGGATTTTCACGATGGATTTCCCCGACTTCTAGTCCACATGACTCCCGATTTCCCAAACCCTGATGCCTCTCAGGGTTCTTACTCTGCTCACGAGGGTTTAAACCGTATGCAACTCCTATCACATCGAACGACTGACGAGTAATTAATCAACGATCCAACGACTCATGACCCCTGGAGCTTGGACTCCGAATGCGGCCATAACCTCCTCGCTTCTTTGGAAGATCCAACGGCTGACGGGATTTTGCAAATATTCTCCACAAGATCCTAACCGTCTATCTCTTCCTCTTTGATTTTTTCTACGGGTGAACCCAGTATTCCTCTGTGAAAACTGGTCCTCCTACGCATAACTTTGTAGTGCCTGTTCAAACACTCCACAGCATAGACTCTTTGTTCTTTTCTTCGACAAGCTTGGAAGCCTTGTCCTTCCTAAGCTTCACACACTTCTGAGTCTTCAAGAAGACCCTTGCACGCACTCCTTGCGGCAATGCTCTAACACTTCCAAGTGTTGAGTTCTTTCGACTCTGTGCACACCTGTAGTAGCAATCCTTCAATGCTTCGCTCAGATTCACAACTGAGACTTTCCTTAGCCTGCGCACTCCTTGCACGGCTCCTATAACCCAATTTCACTTATGGGTGAACGAGAACAAGAGTTAAACTATTTAAGCCTTTTGTCAATGCACTCCTTGCGGACGACTTCAAATGCACTCCTTGTATAAATCCTTGCTTAGATAGAGAAACAATTGAAAATCATTTCTTCTACTTCCTTTCTCAGATTTCAAACACTCAGCAAGAAATCATTCATACATAGCATGTAAAGCAATTGAATAACAGGAAGTAAATACTCATGAGCATAGCATTCAGCATACATACACAAAGAACAAACAAACTTCCATGAACTTGAATCAACTTCTTCTATTAATCCAAATAACTATACATGGGTGTTTCTCCATATCTCTATGCTTCTCTTCTATGCTCCAATGCTTCTAACTATGTTACAATTCACAGTGAGGGTGTCTATATCCTATTTCCCTCTTGCGCTCTCAAACAGTCTAATCTAGAATTAAATCTCTATCTACTTGCATTAACTACTATAAATGCCTCCATTTACCTCAGATGAGAGAGGGGTGCTCAAGGTATGATTACATTATACCAAGGTGCCTTCATTAAATGATCTCATTTATATTTGGCGCATCAACTTCAAGGGAAAATTCAAAAATTTAGCTGGGTCTATCCAGCTGTTCACTTGCATTCCGCACTGGCTCGCTTGCTGTGAGAGATGCTCCTGCATCATACTCCCTCGCTTGAAAACTTTCATGGGCTCCTGTCCAAGAGCTCTTGCACGATCTATCCATGCTTCAGAATCTCTGCTTCATTCTCCCAGCTGGCATCTTCAACTGGATGGCCCTTCCACTTGACCAAATATTCAAAATATTCTTTCCTTCTGGTCTTCTTACCCACTCGTTTATCCAATATCTGCTCCATCTGTGGCTTCTCTGTAGCTGGCATCTTTTTGTGCCACTGAACCTCTTACTTTTCATCACTTGTTCCTACTTCCCTAGATTTGTATGGGTACAAATATGAGACATTGAATATCGGAGAAATTCCGATCCCATTGGGTAATTCAATCTAATAAGCATTTTCTCCCATTTTCTTCAAGACCTTGCATGGTCTAATTTTCTTCATCTTCAATTTATTGTATGTTCCTCTCGAGAACCTTTCTCTTCTCAAATGTGCCAGAACCAACTCATCAACCTCAAACTGAAGTTGTCTTTTATGCTGATCAGCTCTTCGGTTGTACTCCTGACTTGAATTCTGCAGTCTCTCCTTCACCTGGCTGTGAAGTTCCTTCATCGCCTCTGTGAAATCTTCTGCACTAGTGCTCCTAGTAGCAGTCTGTTCCGAATCTCTCAATTCAGAAACTCCTCTCGGCTACGTGCCATAAACAATCTGAAATAGACTCTGTCTTGTACTCCTATTCACTGAGTCATTATACTCAAACTCTGCCTGCGACAAAACATTGTCCCAGCTGTTGTGGTGCTCTGTCACCAAGCTTCTCAACAAATCTCCTAGACTTATGTTTACCGCTTCTGTCTGTCCATCCGTCTGAGGATGATAAGCCAAACTAAACAACAAGTTAGTCCCCATATTCTTCCATAATGTCCTCTAGAAGTGCCCTATGAACTTTGTATCTCTGTCCGAAACAATACTCCTTGGTCAGTCGTGAAGTCGAATGACTTCTTTGAAAAACAGGTTCGCGATGTGAGTCGCATCACTGGCTTTCTAACATGGGATAAAATGTGCCATCTTGGAAAATCTATCCACTACCAAAAAGATTGAATCAAATCCTCATTGCATCCTTGGAAATCCCAATATGAAATCCATGCTAATTTCATCCCACGACTTCTCAGGTATGGGCAATGGTTGATAAAAACCCGCATTCTACTTCCTTCCCTTTGAATGCTGGCAAATTTTGCATCCGTCTACAAACCTCTTGACCTCTGATCGCATCCCTAGCCAAAATTATGACTCGCTTAGCTTCGCAAATGTCTTATCATGACCGAAGTGTCCGGCCAATTCTCCACTGTGTTTTTCCTTCAACAAATTCTCCCTCATGGAGCAATTCGGAATACATAGTTGATTTCCCTTAAACAACAACCCTTCCTGGATCATGTATTCAGCCCATTTGCTACTATCTCTGAGAAATATATTCCCGGTTGCTTCATATGCTTCCTTAAAGTCTAGATCATCTGTGTACATGTCTCTGAGATCATCAAAACCTAATGTCTTGACTTTTAACTCCTGCAACAACAAACACTTCCTGCTCAAAGCATCAACAACTTTGTTAGTAGTACCTGAAATATGTTTGATCACAAAAGTGAAATTCTGCATGTATTCAACCCATTTAACATGCTTCTAATTCAACTTTTCCTGTTGAGTCACAAACTACAATGCATGGTTATCACTATATAAAAAAAATTCCTTCGGAATCAAATAGTGCCTCCGTTTCTTCAATGCCTGGATGATGGCATAAAATTCCTTATCATATGTGGAATACTTCACCTTCTCTTCATTAAAATTCTCACTGAAATATGCAATCAGTCTGTCATCTTGACTTAAGACTGCTCCTATTGCAAATATGCTTCCATCACATTTTACCTGAAATCTCTTTTGGAAATCCGGTAACACCAGAATTGGTTGTTCCGTAATCTTCTGTTTAAACAAATTGAAACTCTTCTCAACCTCTTCAATCCAGTGAAAATATTTATGTCTTTTCTTCACTGTATCCATCATCACTGCGCTAATTCCACTGAAATTCCTAATGAATTTTCGGTAGAAACTAGCCAATCCATGAAAACTTCTCACCTCAAATATGTTCCTCGGTGATGGCCAATTCTTGATTACCTCCACCTTATCTGGATCCATCCTCAACTCATTTTCTGAAATAACAAACCCCAAATAAATGAGCTTTGTCTTCATGAATGAGGACTTCTTTATGTTTATTAGCAACTTCTCTTGCTGTAATCTCTTCATCACAATGGCCAAATGCTTCAGATGTTCAACTTCCATTTTACTGAAAATCAGTATATCATCCAGATATACGATAACAAATTTTTCGATGAAATATTTCAGGACTTCATTCATCAACCTCATAAAGGTAATTGGCACATTTCTTAAGCCAAACGGCATAACAATCCATTCATACAAACCCTCGTTTGTCTTGAATGCTATTTTCCATTCATCACCTTCTCTCATGCGAATCTGATGATAATCGCTTTTCAAATCAATCTTTGAAAATAATTTTTCTCCACTTAATCAATCCATCAAATCATCCATTCTTGGCAACGGGAATCTATACCTGATAGTTATCTTATTAATCACCCTTGAATCAGTGCACATCCTCTAGCCTCCGTCTTTATTCGGACTGAGTACCGTCGGAACAGCACACAGACTCAAGCTTTTCCTGACCAAACCTTTTTCCAACAGCTCTTGGACTTGTCTTTTGACCTCTTCATTCTCTTGCAGCGTCAATCTGTACGCGGCTTTATTTGGAAAACTAGCTCCGGGTATGAGATCGATATGACGACTCACACTTCTCATTGGTGGTAACGAATGAGGTAATTCGTCCACTACTATATTAGCGAACTCTTCCAGCAGTTCCTGAACTTCTCCTAGCAAATCATCCACTCTTGTGCTAGTCATAACAATTTTTGGTTTCCTGACCACAAAGAATTGCAGTTCCTCCTTCTTCTTAACCTTTGTAAGAAGTTCCTTCCCACTCATGAGAAGTACTGTGTTGATCACCTCTGGTTTCACCCCTTATCTTTGATCGAAAGCAACATGTGTGTCCTCCTATCCTTCTCTAGGGTATATGTATTCATCCTCCCATCATGAATCACATTTCTATCATATTACCATGGTCTACCCATCAATAGATGACAAACATCCATAGGAATGACATCACACAATATCTTATCATTATATCCTCCTATCTTAATGTCAACTAAGCACTGTTTGGTGACATTTACCTGATGTCCTTTTTGTAGCCATGAAACTTTATATGGACTTGGATGATCAGTCGTCTTCAACTCCATCTTTTCTACCATCTCGGTTGAAATGAGATTATCAGTGCTACCACTGTCCACAATGACTTTGCATGCCCTGTCCTTGGTCTTGCAAGTTGTTCTGAAAAGTCTGGTCCTTTGGACTGAACTTTACACTTCTTTCTCTGGTGTCAAAAGGACTTTTTGCATCATCAACGATCTTCCACCTTCATCGTCTTCTTCCTCAACATCTCGCCTCTACGCTTCAGCGATGCGAGTCTCTCCAATTTCTTTCTTTTTCTCTGGACACTCGTAATACTTGTGCCCATTCTTTCCACATGTGAAGCATGTGATTACTCCATCTCTTCCTCTTCCTCTACCTCTAGTACAAGGAAAAGTGTTGTTGTCAGCATAATATCCTCTCTTCTCAGTATGTTGTCCTCTCTTTTCAGCATATTTCCCTTGCTGTGAGGTTCCACCTCTCTCAGTACGAGTCTGAGGTTTCTTCCAGTCTTCCCTGGGCTTCTGATATTTATCCTGGGCAACTGATTTGCCTCTAGGATGACTCCTGCCTCGGCCCCTCTGACTTTTCTTTCAGCTCATCTTCTCTTCATCTTTCAAATCCATTTAATAAGCATCTTCTACTGTTTGGATGGTTTCCATGCTCATTTCATCCTGAATCTTATATCTCATGCCATTCATATACCTGGCCACTTTTTCATCATTTCTTTCACGATGAACTGCCCTAATATTCAACCTGTAAAATTCCTCAGTATATTCCTTTACTATCATTAGCTTATGTCTCAGGTTTTGCATCCTCCTGAATAGAGAAATTTGATAGTCCATGGGAATAAATTTTGCCTTCATCTTTGCAATCATCCTGTCCTAGCTCTTAATTTTTTGCTTGCCTTGGCAATGCCTGTCAGCTTGTAGTTCATCCCACCACAAGGCTGCATGGCCTTTTAATCTCGTGACGGCATGCCTAACTTTCTTGTCCTCTTTGACATATTCATAGTTGAAGTAAGTGTCTAGAGCTCTAATCCAGTCTAGAAGCTCTTCTACATCCAGATTTCCCTCATAAACTAGAATGTCCATTTTCACCTTTGCACCCATTCTTGCAACAGCTTTAAGTAAGCACTCATTTGCTGCATCTTCTGCTGGGATTTCTTCTTCTCCATGTCTAATATCATCTTCATTTTAGGACTCATTGATATCTCCTACATCAATTGTGCGCCTTTGTCTTATCTCCATGTCCACAACTCTAGCACGTAAGTTATGCAAATCTCTTTCTACTTCTGGATTCTGCACTTCTCTACCCCTTCCTCTGGGCATCTCCCTTTCCTCCTCTGGATCAGGTGATTTCCTATCTCTTCTCCTTGGTGGCATGGCGAATTCTCCTTCCCTTCTCTGCTATAGAAAGCAAAGACTCCTTCTTGTTCTCTGATACCACTTGATGCAGGTGCGCCTGCTAGGCACGTCCGCTCATAGGATCTTTCCTCCTTCCTCGGCCCGAAGAACTGAAAGATTCTTCTATTTCCATATCGAGAAATTTTCACCCACAACAACCCTCTCACAGGATCTCCCTTTCTTCTATCAGGAAATCGAACTTCGTAATTTTGTGAGTCCTGTGGTAAATCAATGCTGATCTTTTACTTTGTTATCGAGGTTCCTCCTATTGGGATTTCGACGCTTGCGATGTCCAAACAACTCATTTTACCTATCCCCAATCCCTGATATGCTCCTCTGCTACCTTAGCCTCCCGGGCTAATCCTTTTGTCCACACGACCTTCCCTTATATGACCACGGTCATATACCTTATCGGGATTCGGGGTTTTGAGTGTTGAAATGTAGTAAATCTCTCACCCATGGAATCCCTGATCTTTCGACTCACGGATTCCCGATATGATGTCACTAGGACGCCCTTCCACCGTAACCAAAATCAACGACGGTGAACAGTCACTGAGATCAACAGCTCCAGATCTCCCTCGAGGTTTCGCAACTTCTAATGCCGAAGTGCTTTTACTTCCATTTTCCCTGATCTCACGAATGTCTATTCCCCGACAATTGACTTTTCCTTTCTGGGAATTTCCCGATGGCTTCGATCTCACCCATGCATCCTCAAGGATGGACGGTTCTCGTATGCTTCGGGGTTTTCACTCTGGAAATTCCTGATTCCCTTGTTACGATAGGACAACGTCAACTGGGCCCCACACAGAGCTCTCCTCTTGTCGGAAAATCAGACTTCACGGTTTCGACTTGCGAGAGTATCATGTCCTCAGGACCTCTGAAACACCAATCCCTGACTCTCTTTGGATTTTGTTGGCAGCCAATTAAATTTTTTCTATTGTCCTATAAGCTGCCTACACCTATGTCTTCTGAACTTCAAGTTGTTCGTCACATTTTTCAAATAGATGACACTTTCATTTCTTGCGACACTTGCAAATTTGTCTTCATTAATTTTTCACGACTGTAAGCGTGAAAATTTCTCCTTTCGAGGTCGCATTTCGATCACTATCTTAAACTGTCATGATCTTTTTATCGATATTTTCTATGGCACTTACCTTGGTTTATCGTTATGTGGCTGAAAGGATTTTCGAACTATGCTCATTTGGACATTCTTATATTGATTGCAAAACTTGATTCTGTTGATTTTGTAAGTCATTGAGCATTTTGGTTTATACTTCTTATGACTTGCCTCATCTTTTATAGGGGTTATGATTAAATTTATATATATGATATAATCCTTATTGCTAAACTTTTTGTAGCTCTTGGCTTGTCAATTTTATGAGTATCGATTGGCACAATTGTTTAAAACTTTTGATTAATACATTGGCGCATAATGATTTTGGTGTTGATCTATAAGTCTAATGTTTTGAATACTATGGCATAGTGCTGGCACGTATTGGTATGTGCATTGCATTTGATTGGTTGTACACATGAGTTAATATTTGAATGATTATTATGGAGTGAATAGCTATGGAACTTGGCGGTTGTACTTGGATAATGAGTATTATGCATGGCAGTGAATAACTCCACCACCCTCGCATGCACGCATTAATGCTTTCCCCCTCTGATCGTTCATTACTGTTAGACTGAATAGCTCTGCTCCTGTGCGTTGGTGAATTCGAACCAAACCCTTACCATGTGCTCGATTCATGGCACCAGTCGTCCGAGTTGAACCCAATGGCAGCCAAGCTCTGTTGATGTTTGAAAATTCCCTCAGTGACCTCGAGGAAAATGGGTGGCTTCCTTTTATACAAATATTCGAGGTTTTTAACCTTTGCATAGCTCGACAATTTTCCATGACCTCTGATGGCTGTCGAGCCAAGGTCGGTAATATTCAATTGGAAATTGATGAACAGTTTATCAGTCTTGCTACGGGTTTACCTGCCACTGGACAATGATGGTCCAAGAATTGCAAAGTCAAGGAGGTCCCATGGACACTGCTCTTCCAGTCGCGCAAAATTACCTCCTGTGCTAGAGGTATGCCAGTAACTATGCTCAAACAATGTTGGCATGATTTATTGATGATAATCAAGCAGTTTGTGACCTGTGAAGGTCGGTACGGGTTTATGTTCTTACACCACCTACATTTTCTTATGGTTTTTATGGGATATCAGCTCAATATGCCCTATTATTTACATCGAATCCTATTTAAAATGTCAAAGAATTACAAAAAACACCAGGATGATAGTAGCCTTTTTCATTATGGGCCGGTTAAGCTTATCATTGTCTGTCATTTCAGTCTACACGGAGATTGTTGGAGCAATTTCGTTGCTTGGAATGGTTTCGAGGATTCGAACCCTACACAGGTTGACAAACCTATGGTGAGCAAGGTCAAGGTTGTACCCCCACTACCCTAACATATCCTACTACCCAAACCATTGGCTGACCTTCCTATCGACCTACCCCACACTCTGACTAAGAGTGTTGAGACTATTAAGACTATGGGCAAAAAGCCCAAGGCAAACCTCATTGTAAATGCCAAAGGGAAAAAGAATGCACGTTTGATTTCATGGATGGCAAGAAATAAGCCAAAACCCCCTGTCGAACCAAACCCTATCGTGTTGAGTGAGGACTCTGATTCGGAAGTGGAGCGTTTCTTGGCTAGCGAATACCCCTATTCGCAAGGTTTGTGTGCCGAACCCTCGTATGAATTTGTGTCAAACCTACCCCCCTGCCTACAAGACGACCCTAACTACCCAGGCATTAAGTTGCCTTGTGAATCCCTAGGTCATTTATCCAAACCCTCTCCTGCTCTGTCTAAACCTACAGTGCCACCTTCTGATCAATGCAGTTCGTGGTTAGAGCGATATTATCTTGATGTTCCGATTCTCCAGTCAAGAATTCAATCTTTAGAGGACCAGATTGCACTGCTTACCAGTCAAAAGGCCAAGCTACAAGTGACAGATAAGAAACAAAAGACGACAGGCTCCATCTTGTTTAAAAATGTGGAATCAGCCACGACTGTCGTGAATTCTAAGTTGGCATAATTGAGCAGCCTCGTCGTTACACAGGTATATTTTGACATCACTTGTTTATATAACGATTTGAATTCGGTTTTAAACATCTCTGTTCACAACATTGATTGGTTCTGTTACATTGTATGCATTTTATACATAGCTTTGCTTTGACTAAATGGAATTTTGTTTTTCCCAGTTTAGCTTCTATTAGATTTTCATCGATTTGATTGATTTTAGTGTGGATTTGATTTTTTTGATTGAGTTAAAATGGATGCTCTGCTATCAATTGAAGTCGTTTATATCTATTCAAGACAGGAAGTGTTTCTTATACTCGATTTAGAACACAATCACATTTCGTTTCGATTTCGTTATAATGCATACGCTATGATTGGTAATGATTTTGATGAGGTTAATTGTTACGGTTTGTTGTGCCATATGACTTTCAACGAACATGAATTCAACTCGGATCGTCTCCAATGTGACTCTGTTTCTTCGCAAACATTACTTTTTATTTTAAGCCTGTACAAACGCGCACAAATCATAAAATGGATTTGATTCAGAACGATCATCCTAAACCCAACCAGTTAATTCGCATTGGTTTACTATTAGCTCGACCATGTTATCAGTTGGATTCGTATTTGCGATAGATACTCTGTTTAAATTTGATTTGTAAAATGAGATTGGTTATATCCGGATTCATGATTTGTTTCTGTGTTAAACTCGGTCATCATTCGTTTGAAATTAATGATTTCATTCAAAACCAATCGAGTTTATTTTCCCAGTTTGCAATAACCAATTATCACTGATGTCGATTCTATTATGACTGTGATCAAAGTCAAATCAATCTGGTTACGATTTTGTATGAGTTGATTCTCGCACCTGGTTGAATTGGTCTACCTGTCGTGTGAATCATTTAATGTCATGACAGCTATAATAATTTTAAACGATTTTTTTTCGATATGATCGTATCTTTTATTGTTAAGAAAACACAACGTTTTCCTGCAATTTGTTTGATTGCATTACCTTCAAATTGGATATGAAACGATTTGCAAAACTGTTTGGTTTTGATTCGGTTTACCCGACTATGATGACAATCGAAACAGAGTATGCCTGTCTCTCTATTTGATTATTTGATTTTGATCCTATTTGATTTCAAATGATATAACATTTTCAAATGAAGTGATTCGTTATTTGTTGTTAATTCAATTTGATTTTATTAAAAGGATTTGATTCAATTTTAATTCTGATCCTGTATGTTATTTTAGACTAGCTACAGAATCAAATGATTCTGTAGCTAGGTCTGTAGAATTAGATTTTTATTGTTTTACTAATAAAATATCTCTCTAACTTGTTATTTTTGATCCATTGCAGATGAATTCGAAATTGCATTGGATTTGATGAGAAGTTAGAGGATATTTGAAATATTTTGGTTTCATTTTAGTTTCCTAGTTTAGTTGATCTTGGGAATATCTTTCCAGATTATGTAAACAGTTTGATAACTGCCACAGGGATGTTTTACCCTATGGAAAGACTTATAAATACTTATTATTTTTGTAATAATGATCATCCTCATTTGTGGGAGAACAAGGATATGGAATTTTAATACAGACTGAGATAGAGGCTGATATTATGTTACAGCTTTAGCTTTTCATAATATCAATATTTTGTTTCATGTTTATGTGTATCTATTTGCATTTGGTTAATGACTACTTTAGGTATCTTAGTCTTCTGCAAATGATATGATTTAATAAATATAATCCATATCTGATTTCTTCCAGCACTTAAAAAACATAGGAATTATGTGATTCAGTTTGTGAAAGACAGATTTCTCTTCTTCATAAGTTGAATTATTAAGTATAATTTTTTGCATAACAGGTTTCTCTTATTGTAGAGATTTATAAATCATATAATTGTTATGATTTTTTATGTCTTGTTTGTCCTGTAAACAACTCAAAGAGAATTGCAGCCTATCATTTATGAGAAGCTTCTGGATCATCCGGTGTGAGTTTCCTTCCTCCGACCAGCTTCGAAGTCATCTGACACAGGACAAATCTGGAGCGTTTCCAAGTCAGTTTTTCATTTGTTTGTTTAATATATTTATTAGTAGTTTAGTTTAGATATAAGTTTAGTTAGATATATGTATATTAGATTGTTAAATTTCAGTAAGTTTTATTTCTTGTTTATAAAATTATAAAATAAAATAAAAAATACCTTTCTCTGTCTTAGGGCAGACTGCAAATGAGTTTTCCAGGTTTTATTTAAATCTGTATTTTGTAGATATTGTATATTTTGTAAATAAGTTATATCCCAAGTAGTAGTTAGTATAGTATTAGTTAGTAGTTTTGTATATATAGAAATAGTAGATTAGTTAGTTTGTTTAATAGTTAGTTTTAATTAGATTAGTTAGTTTTATTTATTGTTAGTTAGTTTAGTTTGTTTTATTTAGTTTTAGTTAGTTTAGTTTTAGTTAGATTAGTTAGTTTAGGTTAGTTTTCTCTTTGGTTTTCCTAGGACCTTAGATCAGCCAACGGAGCCGTTAAACCCGTCAGGGTGGTTCATTCCAAACAACTTGGGTTATTAGACAACCCTGGATCGGTTCCACTCTCTCAGTTGACGGACGATCAATTTCGCCCGTCAACAAATGGCGGTAGAAGGAGGGCCTGAACTTAATTGATTGCACGAGGAGATCGCAAGACTCCTTCCCCCCCTAATCGCTCACCTATAGTGACTAGAATCCATTCACAAGATAATATTCCCCTTCAAATAGAAACTACTTCAACCAAAGATCCGCGGATCACAGTTGAGCCAGCAACCACTAATCCTACAGGTGGTGACACACAAGAGATTATTCGCCAGTCTCTTATTAAAACACATAGTTCCTTAGCTCGTCTTAGGCAACCAAACCATCTGTGGGGTCAACCTTTAGATTTCTTTGATATTAGAGAACAATTAGGTGACATTAACCTCACTGTGAATCCTACAGATCTAATCACAAATTCTGCTACAAGAGGATCTGTGATACCTCCTTCACCACCTCCCTCATCTCCTTCCTCTTCTGGAGGAGACTCCTCTTCAGACGAAGGCAATTCACCTTCTCAACCTTCCACACCCACTACCCCAATGGAAAATCAGAACAACCCTGCTAGACCCTGGTTGGACCAGGATGTTGTAGTTGTACCTGGATCCCAACACCCTTTACCTAAACACCCGGAGAAATGGCTTCCCAAGTTTGATCCTGATTCGAAACAGATAGCCGAAGATCATATCAAAAAATTTATGTTATCCATCAGATTCCGTAACATTGAACATGAAGACGTCGTCTGTAGGTTGTTCCCTTATACTTTTGAGGGTAATGCATCCACTTGGTACTTTGCCCAACAACCCCATACCATCATGTTTTGGGAAAAGTTTGAGTCATGCTTTTTGGAAAAATTCAGAGATGGTAAACCTCCGGAAGTCTTAGTCATGGATATTTCAAGCTTAAAAATGAACCCAAAAGAAAAAGTTAAATATTTTAATCAAAGATTCCTAACGCTTAAAAATTGAATCCCTACAGATTCTATGCCTGTTGAGAGTCTTGTAATAGCTTACTACACCAAAGATTTACATCAAAGTATAGCTATTTGGGTCAAACGATCTAAAAAGGCCACGTTGTTAGAAGCCTTCGAGGAGGCTAGCCAGATTGAAAAAGATATACTTAGTCTTAAGGACTCTTCTAGCAACGAAATTGAAACTAGTTCTTCTTCCAAAAAGAAGATTGAAATTCTCCCTAGACTTACTCAAAGTAAAACACAACCTGAAAACTCTGATTTGGAAAATTTAAATAAAGTTGTTCAAAAACTGTCTAATCAAGTTATAGATTTAAAAAGGTCAACTGAAGAAGCTTCCTCGAGTAAAGGACCCTACAAACCTCCTTTCCGAAATCCTTTTCCTACCAACCGACCTAACCCAAAACCCGAAGGCTTAAATCTAGAAAGTTTGCAATGTGCCCTTCAAACAATTCAAGAAGCCCAAGATAACTTGATGCCCCCTGATGTTCCTCAGGAGGAGGTTGAACAGGAAACAGTTCAAGAAGAAGAGTCTTCTCCAAACATCTTTGGACATTTCTCGGATAGCATATTTCAAGCTAACTTCGAGACTGTTCACCCTTATAACACTAGGAGTAAGACAACAAACAAGCCTTCTACCGAGAACACTACAACTTCACCTCCAAAACCATCTAAATCAGCAGAAGCTAAACAGAGAAATGTCAGCCCCAAATTAGATTATGATGTTGTTGAAGATATTAAAAAATTAAGGGCTAACATTTCTATTTATGAGTTATCGAAGTTTCCATTTTTGTTACAGAAGATGTTGCAAAATATTTCAGAGAACGAAAAGAATGGTAAGTCAAATGGTAACAGGGTTGTGAAAAGCAAAGTTCCGTAGAAGACTTCCACTAAAAATAATCCCGATCCTCAAGATAAAGGAAGCCTTCCTATAGCCCCTGTAAATAATGTAGATAAAGTAGCATTAGAAACTGCGAGTAAAAAGACACAACCTACTACTCTTAGTACTGGCAAAAATATACCTCCTTTTCTTTTAACTTTCGAGATTTTCAATAAAAATGTGCATAATTGTATGGTGGACTCTGGAGCGTCATCAAATGTGATGCCTTGGTCTGTCTGCCAAAAGATTAATGCTGAAGTGGAACCATCTACTTTGAAAATCATACAACTTGATCGGACAAATGTTAAAGTTATAGGCGAACTAAAGAATGTATTGATTAGATTATCGTCTAACCCTAAGGTTCATCAGGTTATTGATATAATTGTTGTGGATATTCCAAAAGTGTATGGTCTGTTTTTGAGCAGGGACTGGTCAGAGCAGCTACATGGTTACTTCGCGACGGACTGGTCTCACTTATGGCTTCCAGAGAATGGTAATCCCAACAAGATCAGGGTGAATCGTGAGCGTTACCTTAAGTTCACAGTCACAGATTTGAATGACCCTAATGAACCATATACACCTCCTGCTGATTCACTCGAAGTCGAAGGGATGGACACCTTCTTCGGAAATTTCATGGCTGAGGTTTCACCTATCATCAATTCTGAACAACAGTCCGAGATCATATCATATGTGCAACCAACAGCTTCTATGCAACAGTACCATGAACCCGTTGGAAATCAAATTTGGTCTCTATATTTCAACGGTTCTAAGTCTAAAGAAGGAGCTGGTGCAGGTTGCATCATTATCGATCCGGCAGGTAACAAGACATTAATGGCTTGTAGACTAGAATTTGAATGTACTAACAATACTGCAGAATATGAGGCTTTACTGCAAGGTCTCAGAAAATCCTTGGATATGGACATTCAAAACCTGGTTGTATTTGGTGACTCTGAAATAGTGGTTAGACAGGTAAGAGATTCTATACACTGTCTTTCCTCGCATCTCAAAAGTTACCAGTCTGAGGTATGGAGTTTAATGAATAAATTTTCTGCTTTCAACATAAATTCCATTCCTAGATTAAATAATGCTGAAGCAGATCTACTAGCTAATGTAGCCTCTAAACTTCTTCCTGCAGAAGGCTTATCCCCAAACGCATTCTCCATCGAGCTATTGTTTCGACCATCTGTTCCTGACAATATCACAAACTGGAGAGTATTTGACGATGATCAGCATATCATTAACTTTCTGCACATGGAAGAAACTTTTCAAGGCGCAGTGATAGATGAACGCACGCACGACGACAATTTGCACGACTTTACGGTAATACCTAATCTGAAATCTCCTGAAGCTCTATCGGACATGGTAAATTACATACTCAAATCCGTAGTTAGATTAGAAAAGTTTTATGATTTTGAAGATAAATTTAAAAAGACGGTCAATTGTAAAACTAATAGTTCCTCGTTGTCTTATGAAAAAGTCAATTTAGGGACTAGTGAAAATCCTCAGTGTATCAACTTAAGCTTGGGATGTTCTAGACAAGAAAAAACTTCTTTTGTTAAATTGTTTAAAGAATTTAAGGATGTATTTTCATGGACATACGATGATCTTAAAACGTTCGATCCTAATATTATACAGCATGTCATTCCGATGAAGCCTCAAACCTTACCCTTCCAACAGAAATTGAGGAAAATGCATCCTAAACTTGAACCGACCGTTCAAAAAGAATTGAATAAACTCCTAAGTGCTAAAATAATTTTTCCTATTAGACACACTCAATGGGTTTCCAACCTCGTCCCAGTACGGAAGAAAAATGGGGAAATCTGACTTTGTGTCGATTTCCGAAACCTCAATAGAGCGTCTGATAAAGACAAATATCCTGTCCCTCCCATGGAACATATCCTTCAACAAGTATCTAGTTCTGAGAGGCTATCCTTACTGGATGGTTTCTCTGGATACAACCAAGTCTTGATGTCTCTGCCAAACCAACTAAAAACCACCTTCCATACCCCGTGGGGCACTTATGCTTATCGAAAAATGCCCTTTGGATTGATTAATGCTGGTGCTACCTTTTAGAGAGCAATGGCCATTTCTTTTTGAGTCTTAATCAATCACTCCGTCGTAGTTTACTTAGATCATGTGACCATTTATTCTAAAAACAAAGACGATCATCTAGCTCACTTACGAGCCGTTCTGCTACGATGTCGTAAATATGGCATCTCCTTGAACCCCAAGAAGTCCATCTTTGCAGTAGAATAGGGTAAACTCCTAGGATTCATTGTGTCTAGTGATGGGATGATTATTGACCCTGAAAGAACTCAATTCATCGCTAAACTACCCCCACCTACATCCAAAAAATCCATGCAGTTTTTCTTAGGCCAGATTAATTTCGTGAGAAGATTTGTCCCCATTTTCTCCAAAATGGTCAGGCCTCTACAGAACCTGATTAAGAAAGACACTCAATATCACTGGGGACCCATAGAAAACCAATCTTTTAATGCCATAAATAATTCCATAATAGAAGACGCTCCGTCTCTCATGAGCCCTGACTTCTCTCAAGATTTTACACTCTATACTTTTGCCTCTGATCATTCCTATGCTGCAGTCCTAACTCAGAAGAATTCCGATAATAACGAAGTACCCATCGCCTTTATGAGATCTGCTTTCAAAGGTGCTGAACTTAACTACCCAACGGTTGATTGGAAAGCCTACGCTATTTTCAAAGAAGTTAAGAATTTTCGGTCCTATCTTTTGAAGTCAAGGACGAAAGTCATTGTCCCCTACCCTACCATAAGGAACTTGTTAGTGCCGAAGGAATTAGGAGAGAAGAGAGCCAACTGGGTCACCTCCTTGCAAGAGTATGACTTGGAAATCACCCCAGCTCATATCATAAGAGACCAAGGGTTGTGTAAGTTGGTTGTTGATTCGGAAATAGGACAACAAGAAGATAGTGATACGTCAAACCGAGAACAACGCGATCAAAGTTTAATTTGTTGTGCACAAAACCTCGTTAATCCTTGGTACGATGATATTAGATTCTGTCTTGAACATGGATCAGCACCTCATCACCTTGACCCTGCCAAGAGAAGAGCGTTGAGACTAAAGTCTGCCTCCTTTCATCTAGTTAACGGTATACTATTTCGTCAGAATTTTGACGGCGTACTGATGCACTGCCTCGAAAAAGACGAAGCAGAAAAAGTCTTTCTTGAGTTGCATGCAGGAGAAGATGGTGGTCACTTCGGTGGTGACACCACTACTCATAAGGTTTTAAGAGCCAATTACTACTGGCCCACGCTTTTTAGGGACGCCCATGCCTTGTGTCGTAAATGTATCATCTGTCAGAAAGCATCAGGGCGGTTGCAAAAACCAACCTTTCCCTTGCAACCCGTCTCAGTAGATTCTCCTTTCCAGCAATGGGGCCTTGATATCATAGGTCCTATTAACCCTCCATCCTCACAACAACAAAAGTATATTGTGACGGCCATAGATTACTTTACATGATGGTCCGAAGCTGCTGCGCTAAGAACTGTTAACACAAGTCAGGTGATTGCTTTTCTAAACTCGAATATTATCACTCGTTTCGGTATCCCTGATTGTCTAGTCTTTGATAACGCTTCATACTTTTCTTCTCTTGAGATGAGTGAGTTCGCTTTGGAGAAAGGAATAAAGCTGAAGTATTCTGCTAGTTACTACCCCCAGGGCAACGGCTTAGCAGAATCAACAAACAAGAACTTGATCAAAATTATCAAGAGAACCGTGGCTGAAAATCACAAGAATTGGCACAATGCACTGCTGAACGCACTATGGGATGATAGGGTAACACCCAAAGCCTCTATCGGTAACTCCCCCTTTTTTCTCGTTTATGGCAGAAAATCCATTCTGCCACCTCACATTCTTCTTCCTTCACTTCAGTTGTCACAAAAATTCCAAGAAGAAGATTGTCCCCCTTTAGAAAGCCGCATTAACGCTTTGATGAAGTTGGAAGAAGTAAGAGCCCAAGCTAAGCGTAAGTTAGATCAACATCAAAAATTGATTAAAAGTTGGTTCGATTCTAATTCTTCTTCTGATAGGAATTTTGAAGTAGGCGATCTCGTCTTAAAGTGGGACAAACCACACGAAGGAAAGGGTGAGCACACCAAGTTTCAAAACTTATGGCTTGGGCCATTTTTAATTGCTGAAAAGTTGGGTCCTAGTTCCTTTTGATTGCAGAATCTTGAAGGGCAGCTTGACACCTATCCGGTGAATGGCCAAGCCCTGAAAAGATACTTTGCTTGATAACTACCCTTGTATATTATGTAAATATTTCATTTTTTGCTTGCATTTTTCGTTTTCTTTCTGTTTTGATTTTGATTTGAATTTATCAGTTTCTTGTATTTTTTGAAAAATACGCATACCTGTACACTGAGCCATTCATAAAAAGACGATAGAAAAATTTCTTCGCTGAAATAACTTCTGAAAGTTTGTACAAACATTAGTGATATATTGCTAAATTGATATCTACGTTGAAAAATTTTGTTGTTTGAAAGAAGTTTACTGATTTCAATCTCTGAGCAAAGTTTGTCATGATCATCTATTATCTTTTTACGCTATCCCTTTTCTGTAAAGGAATGACTCAAAAGATGTCTCCCTGTCGTAGGAAGTTGCTTTTATAAATAAAACATTTCTGGAGCTAAATAAAGGACAGTGTTAAAAAATTATGATGAGGTCTGAAAAAATGTGTTAAAATATCAGGATTATTAGTGTCACCCTGCTCGGCTATATATCTACAAAAGAAAAACAAAATAAAATTATTAATAAGAGTTGTGGGAAGTGCTTGTAAACCCGTCGGGATACTGAACAGGTCTGCTGGTAGCGGGTAAATGCATGCATGGCGCCAAGACAACTTTGTCGGGGTACTGAACAGGCCTGCTGGCAGCGAAGCAATGTTGGGTACATGAAAATCTGTAAAAAATATGAGAAACCTCTTTAATGTCCTTTATTCTGATCTAGAACTTCTTGACAGGATACAGATGTCAGAGTGGGTTAAATGGCAACCCTGTCAAGGCTATGGACGCCTGCTGGAAGCAGTGGCCATGCCAACAGTATTGGAGATTTTATCTTTAATATCATGACTTGCTGATCTTAAGACTGTTATTGGTTTTCATCTTTTAAAACACTTCTGGAAAATATGGTAAATGATGATGTTTGTACGATTTTCTGGTTGTTATTTTTGAGTTGAAATTTTCTCTGCTGTCCTAATTTGAATTTATTTCTTTTGACAGAGATAACTGCTTCTACCAGTGTGTCACCATTGTTGGCAGCCAATTAAATTTTTTCTATTGTCCTATAAGCTGCCTACACCTATGTATTCCTAACTTCAAGTTGTTCGTCACATTTTTCAAATAGATGACACTTTCATTTCTTGCGACACTTGCAAATTTGTCTTCATTAAGTTTTCACGACTGTAAGCGTGAAAATTTCTCCTTTCGAGGTCGCATTTCGATCACTATCTTAAACTGTCATGATCTTTTTATTGATATTTTCTATGGCACTTACCTTGGTTTATCGTTATGTGGCTGAAAGGATTTTTGAACTATGCTCATTTGGACATTCTTATATTGATTGCAAAACTTGATTCTGTTGATTTTGTAAGTCATTGAGCATTTTGGTTTATACTTCTTATGAATTGCCTCATCTTTTATAGGGGTTATGATTAAATTTATATATATGATATAATCCTTATTGCTAAACTTTTTATAGCTCTTGGATTGTCAATTTTATGAGTATCGATTGGCACAATTGTTTAAAACTTTTGATTAATACATTGGCACATAATGATTTTGGTGTTGATCTATAAGTCTAATGTTTTGAATACTATGGCATAGTGCTGGCGCGTATTGGTATGTGCATTGCATTTGATTGGTTGTACACATAAGTTAATGGTTGAACGATTATTATGGAGTGAATAGCTATGGAACTTGGCAGTTGTACTTGGATAATGAGTATTATGCATGGCAGTGAATAACTCCACCACCCTCGCATGCGCGCATCAATGCTTTCCCCTTTTGATCGTTCATTGCGGTTAGACCGAATAGCTTTGCTCCTGTGCGTTGGTGAATTCGAACCAAACCCTTACCATGTGCTTGATTCATGGCACCAGTCATCCGATTTGAACCCAATGGCAGCCAAGCTCTATTGATGTTTGACAATGCCCACAGTGACCTCGAGGAAAATGGGTGGTTTCCCTTTATACAAAGATTCGAGGGTTTTAACCTTTGCGTAGCTCGACAATTTTCCATGACCTTTGATGGTTTTCGAGACAAGGTCGGTGATATTCAATTGGAAATTGATGAACAGTTTATCAGTCTTGCTATGGGTTTACCTGCCACTGGATAACGATGGTCCAAGAATTGCAAAGTCGAGGAGGTCCCATGGACACTGCTCTTCCAGTCGTGCAAAATTACCTCCTGTGATAGAGGTATGCCAGTAACTATGCTCAAACAACGTTGGAATGATTTATTGATGATAATCAAGCAGTTTGTGACTTGCGAAGGTCAGTACGGGTTTGTGTTCTTACACCACCTGCGTTTTCTTATGGTTTTTATGGGATATCAGCTCAATATGCCCTATTATTTGCATCAAAGCCTGTTTAAAATGTCAAATAAGTACAAAAAACACTAGGCTGATAGTAGCCTTTTTCATTATGGGCTAGTTAAGCTTATCGTTGTCTGTCATTTGAGTCTACACAGAGATTGTTGGAGCAATTTCGTTGCTCGGAATGGTTTCGAGGATTCAAACCCTACACAGGTTGACAAACTTGTGGTGAGCGAGGTCAAGGTTGTACCCCCAGTACCCTACCATATCCTACTTCCCAAACCATTGGCTGACC
This sequence comes from Picea engelmannii, assembly GCA_009831015.1. NCBI lineage: Eukaryota > Viridiplantae > Streptophyta > Pinopsida > Pinales > Pinaceae > Picea > Picea engelmannii. The sequence goes on along the minus strand of ML782959.1, from coordinate 317,979 downwards.
TTCCTATCGACCTACCCCACACTGTGACTAAGAGTGTTGAGACTGTTAAGCCTATGGGAAAAAAGCCCAAGGCAAACCTCACTGTAAACGCCAAAGGGAAAACGAATGCACGTTTGATTTCACGGATGGCAAGAAATAAGCCAAAACCCCCTGTCGAACCAAACCCTATTGTGTTGAGTGAGGACTCTGATTCGGAAGTGGAGCATTTCTTGGCTAGCGAATACCCCTATTCGCAAGGTTTGTGTGTCGAACCCTCCTATGAATTTGTGTCAAACCTACCCCCCTACCTACAGGACGACCCTAACTACCCAGACATTAAGTTGCCTTGTGAAGCCCCAGGTCATTTATCCAAACCCTCTCCTGCTCTGTCTAAACCTACAATGCCACCCTATGATCAATGCAGTTCGTGGTTAGAGCGATATTATCTTGATGTTCTGATTCTCTAGTCAAGAATTCAATCTTTAGAAGACCAGATTGCACTGCTTACCAGTCAAAAGGATAATCCACAAGCGACAGATAAGAAACAAAAGACGACAGGCTCCATCTTGTTTAAAAATGTGGAATCAGCCACGACTGTCGTGAATTCTATGTTGGCATAATTGAGCAGCCTCATCGTTACACATGTATATTTTGACATCACTTGTTTATATAACGATTTGAATTCGGTTTTAAACAACTCTGTTCACAACATTGATTGGTTCTGTTACATTGTATGCATTCTATACATAGCTTTTCTTTGACAAAATGGAATTTCGTTTTTCCCAGTTTAGCTTCTATTAGATTTTCATCGATTTGATTGATTTTAGTGTGGATTTGATTTGTTTGATTGAGTTAAAATGGATGCTCTGCTGTCAATTGAAGTCATTTATATCTATTCAAGACAGGAAGTGTTTATTATACTCAATTTAGAACACAATCACATTTCGTTTCGATTTCGTTATAATGCATACGCTATGATTGGTAATGATTTTGATGAGGTTAATTGTTACGGTTTGTTGTGCCATATGACTTTCAACGAACATGAATTCAACTTGGATCATCTCCAATGTGACTCTATTTCTTCGCAAACATTTCTTTTTATTTTAAGCCTGTACAAACATGCCCAAATCATAAAATGGATTTGATTCATAACAATCATCCTAAACCCAGCCGATTAATTCGCATTGGTTTACTATTAGCTCGACCATGTTATCAGTTGGATTTGTATTTGCGATAGATACTCTGTTTAAATTTGATTTGTAAAATGAGATTGGTTATATCCGAATTCATGATTTGTTTCTATGTTAAACTCGATCATGATTCGTTTGAAATTAATGATTTCGTTCAAAACCAATCGAGTTTATTTTCCCAGTTTGCAATAACCAATTATCACTGATGTCGATTCTATTATGACTTTGATCAAAGTCAAATCAATCTAGTTACGATTTTGTATGAGTTGATTCTCGCACCTGGTTGAATTGGTCTACCTATCGTGTGAATTGTTTAATGTCATGACAACTATAATAATTTTAAACGATTTTGTTTTGATATGATCGTATCTTTTGTTGTTAAGAAAACACAACGTTTGCCTATGATTTGTTTGATTGCATTACCTTCAAATTGGATATGAAACGATTTGCAAAATTGTTTGGTTTTGATTCTGTTTACCCGACTATGATGACAATCGAAACAGAGTATGCCTGTCTCTCTATTTGATTATTGGATTTTGATCCTATTTGATTTCAAATGATATAACATTTTCAAATGAAGTGATTCGTTATTGGTTGTTAATTCAATTTGATTTTATTAAAAAGATTTGATTCAATTTTAATTATGATCTTGTATGTTATTTTAGACTAGCTACAGAATCATATGATTATGTAGCTAGGTCTGTAGTATTGGATTTTTATTGTTTTACTAATAAAATATCTCTCTAACTTGTTATTTTTGATCCATTGCAGATGAATTCGAAATTGCATTGGATTTGATGAGCAGTTAGAGGATATTTGAAATATTTTGGTTTCATTTCAATTTCCTAGTTTAGTTGATCTTGGGAATATCTTTCCAGATTATGTAAACAGTTTGATAACTTCCACAGGGAGGTTTTACCCTGTGGAAAGACTTATAAATACTTATTATTTTTGTAATAATGATCATTCTCATTGGTGGGAGAACAAGGATATGGAATTTTAATACAGACTGAGACAGAGGTTGATATTATGTTACAGCTTTAGCTTTTCATAATATCAATATTTTGTTTCATGTTTATGTGTATCTATTTGCATTTGGTTAATGACTACTTTAGCTGTCTTAGTCTTCTGCAAATGATATGATTTAATAAATATAATCCATATCTGATTTCTTCCAGCACTTAAAAAACATAGCAATTACGTGATTCAGTTTGTGAAAGACAGATTTCTCTTCTTCATAAGTTGAATTATTAAGTATAAGTTTTTGCATAACATGTTTCCCTTATTGCAGAGATTTATAAATCATATAATTGTTATGATTTTTTATGTCTTGTTTGTCCTGTAAACAACTCAAAGAGCATTGCAGCCTATCATTTACGAGAAGCTTCTGGATCATCCGGTGCGAGTTTCCTTCCTCCGACCAGCTTCGAAGTCATCCGACACAGGAGAAATCTGGAGCGTTTCCAGGTCAGTTTGTCATTTGTTTGTTTAATATATTTATTAGTAGTTTAGTTTAGATATAAGTTTAGTTAGATATATGTATATTAGATTGTTAAATTTCAGTAAGTTTTATTTCTTGTTTATAAAATTATAAAAAAAAAAAAAATACCTTTCTCTGTCTTAGGGCAGATTGCAAATGAGTTTTCCAGGTTTTATTTAGATCTGTATTTTGTAGATATTGTATATTTTGTAAATAAGTTATATCCCAAGTAGTAGTTAGTATAGTATTAGTTAGTAGTTTTGTATATATAGAAATAGTAGATTAGTTAGTTTGTTTAATAGTTAGTTTTAATTACATTAGTTAGTTTTATTTATTGTTAGTTAGTTTAGTTTGTTTTATTTAGTTTTATTTAGTTTAGTTTTAGTTAGTTTAGGTTAATTAGTTTAGGTTAGTTTTTTATTTGGTTTTCCTAGGACCTTAGATCGGCCAACGGAGCTACTAAACCCGTCAGGGTGGTTCATTCCAAACGGATTGGGTTATTAGACAACCCCGGACTGGTTCCACTCTCTCAGTTGACGGACGGTCAATTTCACCCGTCAACAAATTTCTGACACTCGTCCCAAGTGATGGACGGTTCAGATCAACCCTCAGGTTTCGCCACTTTACAAAACCATGAGCACTCACTTACATGAACTCTGATGACCACATCCTCGATCTAGACTACCACACAACATGTGTCCTCCCTGAGATCCTACGGCTATGATCCTTTCACCGTTTCAAGGTTCAACAGGTCTTAGACTCTTGTCTTCTGAAGCTCTGAAATGCCGATGGACTCTCAATCCATGCCACCTGTCCCAACAGATGGATGGCTCTGAACGCGTCAGGATTTTCACGATGGATTTCCCTGACTTCTAGTCCACGTGACTCCCGATTTCCTGAACCTCGATGCCTTGATATCCCGACGCCTCTCGGGGTTCTTACTCTACTCACGAGGGTTTAAACCCTATGCAACTCCTATCAGACCGAACAACTGATAGGTAATTGATCAACGATCCAACGACTCACGACCCCTGGAGCTTGGACTCCGAACACGGCCGTAACCTCCTCACTTATTTGGCAGATCCAACGGCTGATGAGATTTTGCAAATCTTCTCCACAAGATCCTAACCGTTGATCTCTTCCTCTTTGATGTTTTCTACGGGTGAACCCAATATTCCTCTGTGAAAACTGGTCCTCTTGCGCATAACTTTGCAACACATGTTCAAACACTCCACGGCACAGACTCTCTGTGCTTCTCTTCGACGAGCTTGGAAGCCTTGTCCTTCCTGAGCTTCACACAATTCTGAGTCTTCGAGAAGACCCTTGAGCGCACTCCTTGTGGAAATCCTCGAACACTTCCAAGTGTTGAGTTATTTCGACTATGCGCACACCTGCAACAACAGTCCTTCAATGCTTCGCTCAGATTCAAAACTGAGACTTTCCTTAGCCTGCGCACTCCTTGCACGGCTCCTATAACCCAATTTCACTTCTGGGTGAACGAGAACAAGAGTTAAACTATTTGAGCCTTCTGTCAATGCACTCCTTGCGGATGACTTCAACTGCACTCCTTACAGGAATCCTTGCTCAAATAGAGAAACAATTGAAACTCATTTCTTCTACTTCCTTTCTCAAATTTCAAACACTCAGCAAGAGATCATTCATACATAGCATGTAAAGAAATTGAATAACAGAAAGTAAATACTCATGAGCATAGCATTCAGCATACATACACAGAGAACAAACACAACGCCATGAACTTGAATCGACTTCTTCTATTAATCCAAATAACTATACATGGGTGTTTCTACATAGCTCTCTGCTTTTCTTCTATGCTCCAATGCTTCTAACTATGTTACAATGCACAATGAGGGTGTTTATATCTCGTTTCCCTCTTGCGCTCTCAAACAATCTAATCTAGAATTAAATCTCTATCTACCTGCATTAACTACTATAAATGCCTCCATTTACTTCAGAAGAGAGAGGGGCACTCAAGGTCTGATTACATTATACCATGGTGCCTTCATTAAATGATCTCATTTATATTTGGCGCATCGACTTCAAGGGAAAATTCAAAAATTTTGTTGGGTCTGTCCAGCTGTTCACTTGCATTTCGCGCTGGCTCGCTTGCTGTGAGAGATGCTCCTGCATCAACATTCCTTATCAATATCTAACAAATTTGTATTTATCAAGTCGAATGTTTCTTCACAAGCATCTCTCATCTCTTTAGCTCCTTTTTTGTTCTTGGATATATTATGTTCCCACGCCTTTAGTAAGATGTTACCTCTGGTTTGCTCTGCGATAGAAAACCTAGAACTGATGGCTACCTCTTCTTTCGTTGTTGCTATAACAACCTCTTGGAAAGCAACCTGAGCTGCCCCAACTTCTCTTCCTATCAAGGAGATATCCTTTAACACTTTTTCTATCATATTGAAATGATTATGTATGTTCTCTACTTTGGAAAGTAGATCTTGTTGAGCTAATTCTACCATTTTTCGTATTTTTGTGGCTTGGGATTGGAATAACGTTATGTCTATGACCTGGTGTTCAAAAGAAATTATTTTAGATTGCAACAATTTTATTTTATCCTCCTATTGACTTACCTGTGTTTGGCTTATTTGTGCCGACTGATGCATCTTCACAAGATCATATTTAAGTCTCTTGATTTCCTGTTGATCAATTACTCTGGCTTGCTCAAAACCTTTATTTGCCTCATCCCTGGCATTCGCCTCTAGCGTTGCTACCCGAGCCTCCAATTTTCTGATCAAGAGGTTATTTTGGTTCAACTGTGCCTTCAAAGCACCAACTGAATATTGGTTAGCTATTTCACAAGCCCCCAATGTCGCTTCTACCTCATCGACAAATTCTTCCTCTTCCAAGGCCTCTCCATCTGTTAGTATTTTGTATTTTTTAGCTACTGCGCCTACTCTTTGGTACGTTTATTTCTTCACCACAACCTTCCTTTTCTTACTGAATAAGAATTCACTAGGAGGAGGCAATTATTCTATAGAGATAGGTGTCAGGTACTCCTTGAATATCCACTTTGCATCAGGTTTCCCCTTTGTGAATTGTAAGGGAGTGACAGATGCAATGGCATTGTCGATTTCCTTGGTAACTATCTATGGGTTTCCTTCTTCTTGGTTGGGGATCTCTTCTTCCTGATTTGAGATTTCAGTTTTCTTTGTCTTGTCCTGAGTCTCTTGTTTGCTAGGGTTTGCACTCATTGAAATTTTATCTTCTACTTGCTTTGTACCCGGAGGTTGTGAGTTTCTTCCCTGTAAAACTTTGGGGAGGAAACTTCTCTTGTGCTCTTGGAATTTATAAAAATCGACCATATCGCCGAGTAGCAGAGCTTGAACCTGACTTAAGACTTCAGAGTAGGACCTCACACCTCAGAAGATTTCATCATGAGGTGAGTCTTTGTGTTCATATCTCTTTAGCCCACATATTTCCATGTGATTACTCACAGCCTTATTAGGGTCATGTTTCTTAAACTCAATATCTACCAATTTCATTTCCTCTAAGGCCATTGTTATTGGATAAATCCGTAAGTGAGGAAACTAACCAATCTCCCTAGATCCACCTGGATCTAGAACAAAGCAAGACAGAACATGACTCTTTCCCTAGATTCTAACCATTGAATTAAATAGGAGGCAAGAACAAAGAACATACCTTATTATCACTTCCTATGGTCTTTGTTTCTCCCGCTTCGCTCCAATTCTCTTGTGCAGCCAAGACCAAGACAACACAAACCAACCAAAATGAAGAAAGCACAATCTATTCAATTGTGAATCTATGTATATGATCAAGGAGTTATACAATAAAGTGGAAATAACTTTATTGGAAAGGGACATGCTACTGTATCATATTAATGGAAAGTAAATATTACAACCTGAGCCTTGATGCTGTAAACTTCCTTTCGATGGCCGCTGGCTCCAACACACATACTTGCTCACTTGCATGAAGAAGATCAACTTCTTTGGATAAACTTGATGGAGTCTCCAAGCTACTGTAGTTTCAGTCCTTCACACAATTCTTTCACCAATTATCCAATGAATCTTGCTTAACATTTTCCATAAGAATTCCCTCAATATATAGGAGAGAATGAATTAGTTACTTGGATAAGAATGATCTCAAAATATCAGGGAATCCAGTACTAGGATAACCATTCAAATGCCATCTCATCCTTCTAGAAGCATTGAGAATTCATCTTTTTCCTTTATTTAGGAAGAGTTCTCACCCTATAAATTCAACACAGTGAGAACTTCTCACACCCTAGCTTAAGGAAACCTGGGGGAATCATGCATTCTCGCAGGCAAATATACTAGCAGCCTGGGAACAGTCTTCAAAAATGAGTTGTCTGGAAGAGATGAAAATAACTTTTTCTCAGGATAAAGTTCTTATGAAGATCCTGAGTACACCATCATCAATACATCATCATTATGACCAAAATCATGGGTAACAAAATGCTCCCCAAAGTATGAGGTTGGAACCAGTGACAGCCGATAGACTTTGTAAGCTGCATGTGTGTGTCGGGAACCAGGAGCACACCTAATCGGAAACCTGCGAACAACCAAGCATCTGCATAATATCATATATATCAATTCTGAGGTAGGCATTCCCATACTCAGATCATAGACTGATGAAATTATAGACATGGGTCATGGCCACCAATCATACACTGTGGATCCATGCCGTCCAAATATAGCATAGCCACCGGAATACACTGTGGATCTATGCGAGAAATTTCAAATCAAGATGACATAACCACGAGACATACATAGTGGATCTATGTGTCGCAAATTATACATACTCCATCGCAACCTGGATCACAAAGATGATATCCAGGGTCTTCAATCTCATCGCCCAAAGTACGAATCTAACCATGTGATTACATGTGTTGAAGTCGAACATGGTAGAAACCACTTGATTACCGGTCATTGATGAAACCGTTAACAAGTGCGAGGGAAATTACCATTGATGTCAATGACTCCCAAGGTACCATAGTACAATCCATCGAGTGTGAATGAATGAGTTGAAGTCGAACATCTGATAGAATCTTACGATCAGGGGTCAATGATGTAAACCCACTATTGAAAGCGAGGAAACATGCCATTGAGGCATGCAAGCTCCAAGGTACCAAAGAATTTCTAAGTCTTGATTCCGGATAATGAGTTGAAATCGATGGAACAAAACTCGTCACAGGAGGGCCTTGATGTATCCCCCATCAATGACACAAAATGAGTAACATATTTTGAAGATGAAACAGAGTATGATGTGAATTGGACTGAACATAAGGAAGGTCGACATGGAGAGAATGGATAACTGCAGATGGCCGACTCAATATAGGTTTCAGATGGACTGCTCTTGAACATATGAATGACACGACCAATGATTTGGTAGCATTGACTCAAAGACAACACAGGAAATGACCTTGTAGTAGATCGAATGAGAGACAAATGGATTTCCCAAAGCGGCTTCAAATGATGAATAAGGGGTGTCATGCTCAAGAGCGACACTTACTTCCAATTAATACAAAAATGAAAACATATCCCTTTCCCAAATTTTCCCCCACCATTTCTGGCGAGTACCTCTTTATTTTTACGCAAGCTTGAGGAGGATAACATATGCTTGTTGATGTAAGCTCATCCTTCAGATGAGTCCCTCGAAGTATTTTTAATGAACCCTAAGAAGGAGTGGTTCGGTTGTATCATGGGTCTGGCAATTTTTGTTTAACGAGTCCAGAGCTAGAAAACTCGAAGGTTTTTTATGAGTATAGAGTTTGGAAAAACACTTAAAAGAGAACTCTCTCAGTTCCTTTTTCATAAAATAGTTTGGACGAGACTGAAAAAGAGATAAATTATCACTCACCAGACACATCAAATACTTTATCGAGCGTGAAAATAGCAAGGTCGCTTGATGATCTTTTCATGTTTATAGAGTCTGAAAAGAGCTTAAAGAGGACTCCCAGGGGGTTCCTTTTTCGTATAACCTTGTTGAGCCCGAAAAAGTGATAAAAGTATGCTCAATCACGTTCTCATGTATTTACGAGCACAAGAACGGACAAAGACTACGCTCGAGGTTTTTATATAAAAACCATAAAAAAAAAAAAAACACGCGATAACAAAGAAAAACATGTCTGTATCCCTGTATTTGATCATCAAAGTCATCACGCCTGCAAGATATACACTCAACATGACATTAGGGATTAGGATTTAATTAATAAATAATCATAAAAAACCAAAATGATATAGTAAAAGTAAATAAAGGGAGTAAATACTCTTTTTACCACATCATTTTTACATTTCCACTATTGAGCTCAAAATACCCCTCTTTTACCCTCCAAGTTCGGTGTCAGATTGCGGGAGCTACGAGAGACCATTCAATGAGTTGTCTACAACAGTTAGGTAGGCTCTTCATCCTTAACACTTTAATAGTTTAATTTTGTAATTTCATTGGTTAAATTTTCATTTTGAAGTTGATTTTCCAAGCCCTACATGCGCGCTTCCATTCTCGCAGGCAGGCTATACAGGGACACCTACGAGGTTCTCACACTGTGCACACAGGGCACCTGCAAGAACTGCAAATCTCAATTTTTTTTAAAATTTAGCCAATGAAAAAGAATGGATTCATGAAAATAGTTGCTAATCTTTTTGTTGTGTCTCTTATGCAGATAATTGGCCATCAACATGGTGCTTGAATGGAACGAAAGAGAACATGAAGAAGATAATGTAATGGCTGAAAATCATCCTCCTACTATAACTTCTTTGAGAGACTGTGGGCTCTTGAAGTACTTTCGCATCCCAAGTATGAGGGCCCAAGTCAGACTATTAGAGTACCTGGTGCATATGTGGGACCCTGATCAACAGGTGTTTCATGTGGGGGTCCACACACTGTCCTTAGACATTGAGCACATTTACTTTTTGACTGGTTTATCACATCGGGGATACTATGTGAGCCTGACTGGTAGTAGAGGTGGTGGGCTAAAGATGAGTGAGTACTGTAATTTACACTGCGTTCCCGAGGCTGAGAGAAAGAAAGGAAGAGTAGCTATCTAGGGGGTACGATACTTGACCCTACGTACTATCCTTTTCACTATAGCTCGGATTGTTGGGAGTTCCTCTCCTCACATGGTGGTACAGAGTTACTTCTAGTATGCTATTGAGTGTATTGAGCCTCGAGTGTTCAACTGGGCAGATGTTGTACTTCACAGTATAAAAAAGAAATTGACCAAATGTAGGCGAGGTGACCTGAAGCAATTCGGGTACAGATCTTTGCTGGTATCCTTATTCCTTGAGCGGGTCCCATTATTGAGGTTACAAGTGGAGTGGAATTTACTGGCTCCCAGGGATCCGCGGATGCTGAGATGGTGTCGGTGCATGGCCCGACACATAGCAGGACCGATCATCAAATATGATGATACTTTATTTGACTAGCTTCAACCATAGATGTTGATGGTTGATGACTACGCTTATGCTGGGATGGATTTCTGAGGAGATCCGGATTTGGTATCACCAGAGGATGCTAAGTGGGGGGACCTTGGTAAGAAGTACACACATTTTTTTCTTTTCAAATTTTTTTGTGAATTTTTATCATATTCAAATGTTTTTGTTTTATATGTTCGTCCAAAGACTAATACAAAATCGTTTGTTGATAACACAGATGTTGGAACTTACAGACCTCCCAGCAATTCTCCCATCCAGCTGCGAGGAGAGGTAGCGGCAACACCACAATATGTTGATGATTATCAAGTGGTGGAACATAATCTAGAGGGATTGACTACAGACGTTCCAGACATGACTCTGGAAGAGGTTCCACGATGTGATCATCGTCATACTGTAGGGGTATCATCATCTATGAGTCGAATGCTCTATAGGGTTGCTAGGGCAGTCGTGTGTTACCATGATCGTCATCCATGACATCACTTTGTAGAAGATATGAGATTTAGATTTTGACATTTTGGTCTTTGGACAAACGTTTTGTAAAAAACTCTTTTATATTGTTATATATACAGACGACTTCTACCGGTTTACTTTATATTGTGTGAATTTCAATGTGATTGATTTATAAATGATTCAAATGTTTTTCCAATACATAATTAGCCAATGCATATGTTAATGTATTTAGACATCTAGGAATATGTTGATATTCAATGTGATCAAAATAACGATCCAAGAGGTGAATTCGCAAATACACCCGTAACAAAGTAGGACTTCGAATAGAGTAGATATTACTTAACTGTAGTACTACAAGCTGCGAGTCAAGTCGCACAACCAAATGACGAATTCTGAGCGATATAACATCAACCAATAATTCAATAACGACGCTATACTCTACAATGTTGTTGGTCGCACGGCCGAGGCACACACCTCGGAAAGATACAAGTTCATTTGTTGGGGCATAGATTTCCCACGCAGTGGAAGCAAGGTTCTGAGTACTACGGCTAGCACCATCAGCGAAGCCAATATAGGGTAGCGAAGACTCTGACATCTGGAAATCAAACACAATGTCACATAAGGGCAGAGACCAGATAACGACAAAAGAAAGCTATAGTAACACACACAAAGTATGATACATTAAAATAAAAGTACTTGTGCACAGATGATTTATGCATAGTACTTCTTCAAGTACAACCCATTCTTGGGTTCACTCAATGGGATACCATCGTAATCTACCAACTCATATGCTCCCTTTTCCAAAACTCGACGAACAATATAAGGACCTTGCCACATGGGTTCGAATTTCCCAGCTCCTAACATATTTTGATATTGTTTATAGAGAAGAACAAGATCACCTTCGGAAAAAATGTGAGGCTTGACATGCTTGTCGTATTGGGCCTTGACACACTTTTTCTGAGCTTCTATGACTAGGGTGACATCACGTCAAGTTTCGTCTAATCTCATAAGATACAATAGACATTCTTCTTCAACAGAAGTGTTGTGTAGGAGTTCAACAACTAGCTTCAGAGAGGGTATCTCACATTCGATAGGAAGAATGGCTTCCACACCATAGACTAACTGAAAAGGTGTAAACCCAGTAGCGTACTTGACGGATGTCCGGTACGCCCACAATGCCGAAAACAACATTGTGTGCCAACTTGTTTTATGAATTCCTATCATCCGTCAAAGCATAGTTATGAGAACTTTGTTGATTGCTTCGACCTGGCTGTTGGCTTGTGGATAATAGGGCATTGAGTTATCATGACGAATACCCAACTTCTCATTAAGTTCGGACATCATAAAATTCCTAAAGTGGCTACCGTGATCAGTGATGATAGCTTGGGGAACACCAAAACGATCTATGACGTGATTAAAAAGAAACAATATTGTGGTCTTTCCAATATTTTCAAATGTCGGCATCAGCTCGACCCATTTCGTAAAGTAATCAATGACAACAATGATGTAACCATGCCCCCCGACCAAGTGAGGGTGACATGTCATGAAATCGATGCCCCATTTCGTGAAAGGACCAACTGAGACCATAGGGTGAAGAGGAACAGGATGTGACCGAATTTTCTGATTGTAGGTCTGGCAGGCATGACATTTCTGAACGATGGTGATGTAGTGGTTAAACAAAGAAGGCCAAAAATACCCAGCGCATAAGATCTTTTGGGTAGTAGCATACCTAGACATATGAACACCACATGCTCCAGAATGGCAGTCATTCAGAACTTTCTCATCTTTGTCGAACATTAGACAATGTTGAAAAAAAGAATCAATTCCCCGATGGTAAAGAGTATCCCCGAGGATAATGTATTGATGAGCTTGATAGCGTATGCGACGTCATTCAGTACTAGACAAAGCAGGCCAGAAAGTATGGGTTTGGAGATATATAATGATATCCCCATACCAAATATTGTTAGTGCTAATAAGGAAAAGAGATTCATCGGGTAATGAATCAACTGCTACATTTTCCGTTGCAGAGTGAGGAAAATCGCATATCAACTCAGCAAAAACTAAGGATTTCTTGGACTAGGCGCGGTCGAATTCCAAGTCAAACTCCTAGAGTATCACAATCCATTTGGAGTATTTTCCCCCTAGCAATTGACATGTCAAAATATGTTGCATAGGGTTGCAATGAGAAATCACCGTAGTCTTGCATGAGAGGATATAGTTCCAGAAGCATTGGATGGCTTGAACAGCAGCCAAGGCCAGTTTTTCAACATGTTGATACTTGATTTTAGTTGGTGTGAGACTTCGACTCAAGTAGTAAATAACATGTTCGTCGTGTGAATCATCCTCTTGGATGAGAGCCATGCCAATAGTGTACTCTGAGGCAGCAAGATAAAGGAAATAATCGCGACTGTAATCGGGAGGAAAGAGAAGCGGAGCGCGCATGAGGGACAACTTCAAAGGTTCAAAAGCATTGTTGGAAATGGTATCCCAGACGAAATTTGAATCTTTCTTTAGTAGTCGTGTAAAACCACGAGTGATCTCGACGTAATTAGGGATAAAACAACGAAGAAAGTTTTCTTTCCCCTGCAAACTTTGCAACTGGTGCAGTGTAGAAGGAGGAGGGAGATTAAGGATCACCTCAACCTTAATAGGATCCACCCGGATCTCTTGACGCGAAATGATAAAACCTAGAAGACAGACGGATTCTATGCAAAAAATGCATTTATGAGGATTTAAACGTATACGATAGAATTCATAACGAATGAAAATGGATCGGAGGTGGGTAGGGTGATCGACTCGGCACATGGAATGAGCGGGTAAATCATCCAAATAGGGTTGAACGATATTTTTGATATCATGAAAAGCATAAGACATAGCGCGTTGAAAAGTTGTGCTCGCATTCTTAAGTCCGAAAGGGAGTTTCTGATAGGCAAAAGTACCCCAAGGACAAATAAAAGCAGTCTTATGTTGATCCTCAGGAGCAATGTTAATTTTATTATAGCCAGAGAAACCATCCATGAGAGAGAAAATTTCACTTCTGGCACAATCATCGACAATCTGATCGACGAAGGGGGTAGGAAAGTTATCTTTGGGAAAATCTTTGTTAATATCCCTATAATCAACACATACATGAATACTGCCTCCTTTCTTGTTAATTGGGACAGGATTGGAAACCCATTATGCAAGAGCCATCGGATAAATAAAGCCGGCTTTTAGAAGTTTTTCAACTTTGAGCTTGATAGTAGCCGCTTTACGTGGGTGAACTGGATGAAGGCATTGTCAGACAGGTTTAGCTCTGGGGTATGTCTTTATCTCATGTACAACAATTGCAGGGTCGATACCTAGCATCTCTTCATAGCTCCAGGCGAAGATGTCACAAAATTCTTTGAATAGAGACGTATAAGTGACTATTTCGTCAGGGGAACACGAAGCTCCAATATGGACATTTTCAACAATCCTAGGTTTAATGGATATGTCAATGGGAATCATGGGTGAGGTATTACTTAAGTTACCTTCAGCAAACACATCGTGTGTAGTCGCGGGAACCGTCAAGATGACAACAACGGTCGATGGAGTCGAAATATGTTGGTAGTTCTCAAGAGTATGTTGCTCCAGAAAAAGTATGGAACGATGATGCCCATCATCCCAATGGGTTTCCTGCAGGACGAACATGATCATCTCATCAGTGGGAAAAATAACACGAAAAGGGTCAGGAGACAACTCATCAAGAGAGAGGGTAGAATGTGTTATCGATTGAATGGCCTAATAGGAAGATTCAACCGGACTTAATGAGATTGCGTCGCCGAAACGAAGATGATCTCTAGGGTCAGGGACAATCCAAGGGTCCTGTGATGTAGGAAGTTCGTGAGGCACGGTGGAGATCATGTTGATAGAAGAAACTGATGAGTGTGGAACATTGGGTGGTGGAATGGGAAACGTACCCATTAACGAGGAGTCCTTTAAAAGGCCTACACTGACATTCTCATAACCCGGTGGGGTTTTAGTAATAAATGACACGTTGCCAGTATGGGTATCAGAATTGAAGAAGGCAAGTTGGTCGACGGTAAAAACCTTTCCTTGATGAGGGAAACGTACTACACAAAAAAGTGTTGAAACAATGACGCACATGGAATCGATCCAGCTACGGCCAAGTAAAATATTATAATCAAGGGGAGCGTCAAAGACTTCCACTTCGACTTGGACCATTTTACCTTCTAACGTGATGGGCAATGAAGGAAGAACACCGTAGGGTTTAAAACCAGATCCATTGAAGGCTTTAAGAGTGTTTTGGGATTCATTCAAAGGAGGAGATCCAATGGCTTTCCAACAAGCAAGAGACATAACACAAGTCGAGCCACCCTCGTTGATAACAGTTCGGAAAATGTTTTTGTCAGAGACAACCACTTGTATTTGAAACACGAGTTGAGGGGGTAACCTTGGAATGTGATCGTCCAAGTCAAAGACTATTAAATCTGTATCTGTCAGGTCAATTCCACCTATAGCTTTCAATAGTGCCTTCCGTTGTGCAGGACAAGACTGAAGGACTTCAAGGGCTGACATCGTTGAAGGTGCCTGGGCCAGATCTTCAACAATGTTGTAGTTCTGGGCCGCACAAGCATGAGGATTGAAAGTTGATTTCCGTACGACACCCTTTGGGGGGGTCGTAGAATTGTGTCGAGGCTCGGTCGTTCGAGATGAAGAGGACCATTAGTAGGTGGATTCATGGGAGAGGATTGGACCAACGAAGGAGGTAAATCATCAACCTTCTCCTTCGATGGAGAATAATCTTTTGCTCGAGTAGTGAGTGCAACGTTGTTCTTCTTAGAATCACCAATACACATCAAAATATATGATGTCGTAGAAGAGGAGGGTTGGTTGTGAATGACCAACTGAGCCTGTTGTTGAGATGGGAAGGGTTGGGAAAAGACAGTCGGTGCAGGTGGTTTTGGAGCTCTTTGAAGGAACTTAGTGACCTCGGCATGTCATGGACAATCCTTCATGTAATGATCATCACCACAGATAAGGAAAGGGTATCGTGGTTTGCACTTATACCGATATTCAACAGGAGTGGTTTTAGTTTGCTCTACTTGATTATTATTGTTTCCCTCCTTATTCTTACCTCTCCCTTTTTTAGATTTGTTTTTACCGGCTCGGGTAGATTGGACAACATTTACCTTAGAATTTTTGCCTGTGGGAGTGGTAGGAGATGAAGTATTTTGAACATTAGAAGAAGAAGATTTAGGGTTTGTGCTTGAAATGGAATGTGATTGAGTTTGAGTAGTACCATTCACACCATCAGCCGCATGCGAGGTAGCTAGAGTAGTTGAAGTGTTGGAAGCATTAGAATGAGGTAAATCAGGTAGTAAATCATAAAGAGTTCCCATTTATGAATAAACGAGATCAAGATATTGAGCGTGACTTATAGCCTGCTCTTCCATGACAATGTCACCCATGGCAATGTCCTTACCAATTTTGTTCACAAATGATTATGTAAACCATTCTGCCAGTAACTGATCGGGGAGCTCAAGTTTAATGAGACGTCGTCTCCTTCGGCACTCATGGATATGATCTGATATATGAGTTCCTTTATTCTGTTTGAAGGAAGTCAAAATCTTAGTCCCGGTATCATAACAGATTGGTAACTGGTAATGTGTAAGGAAATCCATAGCTAGTGTGTTGAAATCAGAGAAGAAACCTCGTGGAAATTCGATATACCACTTCGCAGCAGAACTAGTAAGAGTTCGTTGAAAAAGACGTAAACGAATAGAGTCATCCATCAACGATTTGGATGAACACCATAGGTGAAAAGTCATAACGTGATTTTTTAGGTCCTCTCCCACTTTGCCGTCGAATTTAGGAATGTCTGATGGAAATTTGGCTGGAATAACACGACATTGGGGAGAGTGACGAATAGGATCATTTAAAATCCTCGACAAATCCGGCAAATCTAAAGTAGAAAGAAAAGGTAACTGTTGATTCACCTGCGGGTACTGGTGGCTTTGGGGTGGAAGCCCTGTCGACAAACTAGTAGGACTGTAAGCAGTGTGTGCATAATGGGAAGACCTAGGCAGATTCAATGGTGGTTGGAGAGGATAGTAGCTCCAAGAATTGTAACCTTGAGTGGGGACATGATTTTGATAATTCAGACCCCAAATAGGATTGGGTATACCTGGATATGGTTGGCCTATAGTAGGGACAGGAAACTGCTACCCCCCAGTCATTTGAGGAGGATTTTGTATCATCTAATTCCAATACTGGATCAAAGAAGGAGGTATATTTTTTCCAAAAGGTGGGGTTGGTCCCCCTATCGTAGGTGGAGTTCCAACCAGAAGTTGTGTCCCAATCAAAGGTTGTGTAGTAATTGGAATGTGCCCGGTAAGAGGAAGTTGAATCATACCACCTTGTCCACCAACAGGAATCTGCAAGTTTGGTGTAATGGATGGGATAGTGCCACTAGGATCAGGATTGCCAGTGGAAGATAAGAAAGGTCTTCCAGAAGGAAATTGAGGGAGTGTCAGAATAAAACCAGGAATAGGGTGCCCAGGAAAAGAAGGACCACCTGGAGAACCGAATGGGGTTTGCAGAGGTGTTGGAATAGAATCATTCAATGAACGATATCTAGGTGGTAGTGTCAGAGTGACATTGGGTGTTCGCTGTGTGTTTATAGGAGCAAGACCAGGTGTAGTGAACCCGGTTGGGACACTCATATTATTCGTGAGATGGGCCATTTCAGCAGGGATAGTAAAGTGATAAGTGGTAGTTAACGGTACAGTCTCTGTCTCAAAAAACACCGGAGTGTTGATTTCGGAGACAACAGGCGAACCAGGACCAAAAATTTCCCTTCGGAAAACACCTATATACCAAAAAGGATCTTGGACTTCTATGCCGGGAAAAGGTCCAACGGGTGATCCAGAAGATGTAACAACTAATTCTCCGAAATAATTCAGTCGCATAAATGGTTGCTCAGAACGAGGGTGAAGTCGGAAGTCCTCTCGAGTATTAGTAATTTAGAAAGGTTCTAGAGAGTCAGTTCGTTCCACTTGGGGTGTGGTGACGACTGTGTCTTCACTTTGCCGAGGAGAGCCCTCGGGTGTACCTGTAGGCAAGGGTTGAGAACCGTCCAGATTCTCTGGAGATAAACCTTGCATTCTACGTGAATGACATGGGGGAGCTATTGTAAACGAGTAACAAACTTCGTGAAGAAAATCCTATGGTCAACTTTGAGAAACAAACAACACGCGCTAGTAAACAAAATCTAGGAAGCAATCACCAGGCAAACAAGACCTTCTAATTTCAAAGCCACTAGTTGGTGATGAAATATAGCGTCGCAACAACGAGATGAGAAGGGGTGGGGATAGGGTGGAAAATTTACACTAACGACCTGCTTAACGGACTTACACCCTGGTGCAAGCTCCCACACATAGTCGTGGGTATACCCTCTGTTAGGACCACACAATGTACCCTTTTTGCCCATACTTTTTTCCATCATTATACCCTTGATCACCTGTATTTAGACTTATATTATCATTTCATCTGATCATTCCAAGGTGTACAACGTCCTTTCTCATTACTATACGTTTAATCTATTTTGCATGATATTTTACATCACTCTCGTACTTAACTATTGATTAGAAGTGCATAAGTGTCCATAACTGCAGATTAGCATTTTGAGGCCGGTGCTGAAACACAGAACTGTCCAAAGTCGTTGTTGAACTGATGTTGAAACACGGAGCTGCTACATAGTCCGAGGTCGCATATGCCAAAACACGGAGCTGCTACACGGTTCAAGGATGCAGATGCTGAAACACGGAGCTGTTACACCAGCCGTAACAGCAATACTCCATTCAGTTCCTGTATTAGCATTCGGTTGCGTAAGAATAGGACATCCTATGCTGATTTAGAAAGAAGATATGATTTAGGATAGGATTCAGATATGCTTTGTAATGATTGTATCGAAGGGATTTCCCCTTTAAATTCAGGGGAAATCACCATTCGAGACATCCAAGTTTTGATACATTGAAGCAACTCTAGAGAAGCGGACGTATTCTATTCTTTCAACTTGTAATGTGATATTTCGACAGATGAATATAAAAATGCTTTGAGTATCCTTATCTAGATTTTTGTTCAGGGGAATATTGTGAGAAGGGAGGGCCCACCTTCATCACAAGATTCACCCATTAGATAGAACTGTGTTAGTATAATTTATGTTTACGTTTTGTTTAACTGTCGTTTGTTGAAACACTGTTTTAATGAATTCCGCTTTGTTGAAACACTACTGACTCTGTCTCAGTTATTGAATGAAATTTATAATTCTTTTTATCAATCTTGTGTGATGATTTTGTGAGGTTAGCATAGAATTGGTTAAAGGTCTGTGCTCAGACAGAAAGGGATTGGAACATCATACCCTCTGTAGAGTTCATTTATTGTTTCATGTGTGCTAGCTAGAGAATTGGTTAAAGTGTTCCTGCTCAGACAGAAAGGGACTACAACACCTTGTCCTCTGTAGATTTCCTTTGCCTTTGCAAGTGTGCTAGCCAGAGATTTGGTCAAGTGTTCCTGCTCAGATAGAAAGGGACTTTAACACCT
>ML782959.1:272058-288007 GCA_009831015.1 Picea engelmannii | reverse complement strand
AGACAGAAAGGGACTACAACACCTTGTCCTCTGTAGATTTCCTTTGCCTTTGCAAGTGTGCTAGCCAGAGATTTGGTCAAGTGTTCCTGCTCAGATAGAAAGGGAATTTAACACCTTGTCTCCTGTAGATTTCCTTTACCCCTGCAAGTGTGTTAGCCAGGGATTGGACTAAGGGTTCCTACTCAGAAAGGAAAGAACCAAAACATCATGTTCTCTGTAGACTTTCCTTAGGTGTTAGCCAGAAACTGGGTTAGAGATCCCTGCTCAGAAAGAAAGGAATCAGACTGCCCTGTTCTCTGTAAACCCCAACTTCACAAGTGTGCTAAAATAGAAGTAAGGCTCAAGGCTCCTGCTTAGACAGAAAGGAACTAAGTGCTTTGTTTTCTGTTAGATAGAGTTAATTGTTTTCTACATTATTGTTTTCATGAAAAGAGTGTTAATGATGAAGTCTCTGTTTGAGAGTAAGGGTCCTATTCTCTGATTGCAGAATAGTTGTTCTTTCCCATTGCAAGTATTATTTTAATGTAATCCAGGATTCTTAGATTGATCTTTAAAGGAACTGCAATAGGGAGGTTACTTTCCTGTGATTTAATTCAGAGCTTCAGTTCATTCAAGCAAGTATAGTTAGTATAGATTTCTTTACTACAACACTAAGTTGCTTTTTGAATTGAGCATATACTGTGCGTGGCTATCTTTGAAACAAAAGACTTCCCTGGGTTGATAATTTATGTTTCACTTGGTTGTTTAAAATTAATTAAGCAATTATAGTGACCAACACCCTCCAAGGAGCCCGAGTGAGTTTGGTCAACGTCAATTCCAGGTACTGTGAAGAATTTCCCCTCCATAGTCACCTCAGGTAAGAACCTAGAGAGATAGGCCACTAAGGTCACCACCAACAACAATAAAGCCTGGGGGAACAGTCGACAGTCTGATCCACACGTAAGGGCAGGGTATCTAGCCTGAAATCAACTCAAAAGGCTTCCACTCATCATTGTGGGTATACCTACAAGTGATTCTCGTAATACATGCAATATCTACACTGATATCAACAAAGTAGGGTGAGTAACTCTACCAATATCAATGCGACCTAGTGTTTGACCCTTGTGTGAGAAGGGCTTCCCACGACAAGATGTTGCAAATGGAATTTAACACTCCCTAACATAAGATGCTATTGTGTGTTTTGTGATTTTGGAGAGTGTATCTCTCTTCCTACTCCAAAGCGCTAGCCTAGCTAAATGTTGGTGTAAAAGAGCCCTAGAAAAGAGTTACTAGATAAATTTTATGATTACGTAGTGTTATTAAAAGTTGTTGTTTACTCAAAGGTAACGGAAATGAAACTTATGTTGTATGACTCCGACCCAACAATGCAAGGATGAGAATGAAATATATCACTTTTCGTTCAATGAATCCTATGTACGGGAGAGAGAGAAAATTTTCCAGATCAACCTTGAACTACAATGCAAATTTTCCTTTAAAATGAAAATGCAAACAATCACGTATCAAATGACAATTCTCTATTGGGTCTTTTTCAAATACGTCAACAATCTCAATAATTTAATTTTCAACGTTTTCTAAAACGAAAAGAATTTTTTGAAAGAAAAAACTTTTTGTTCACTTTTCCAAAAGGGACCCTCACTATGACAATGAGAGTACAGACAATCAAAAACCAAATGAACAAGCAATAATAAACACCCAATCCATTCTTTCAACGAAAACAAAAATAAAGAGCAAACCAATTTAGTCATTTCAAATGCAAAAGAAAATGATCTTTCAAATCAATAAGAAAATGAGAAAACCCAAACACTCAACTTTCAACCAATCATTGGTTCTTAACTAATCAAACACACTCAGAGTATGAAGTCAGAGAGAATGGTTTTGCCAAGAAAATTCAAGAAACGAAAGTCAAGACACAAATGACAAGAAAAGCCTTTTAATCGTAAAGTTGTTCATGCATGCAAACGAAGACAAGAAAAACATCAATCAAAGGTCCAAGAAACTTTTATGAGGCAATCAAACTTATCTGGGCAGTTAAAAATGCCAAAACTCAAATCCAAAGTTTTGAAAAATTGAGTTTGCAGGTAGGCAATATTACACAGCGCGAGAATAAATGATACTCGCAGGTGACCCTTGAGTAGGGTGCGAGAACCTCGCACTGAACCTTAAAGGCAGAATGTGAACCCTACCAATTCTCGCAGGCTGCAATGAAGTGCAGTGCGAGAATGTCTGAACATAAGCAAAAATTTGGAAAATGAAGCAAAATTTAAAAAGGCCTCTGGACCCAGAGGGTCTATCAGGATATCTTGAAGACTCAAAGATTGATAGGATAGGAGAAATGTGAAACTAGATAAAATGGCCACAGAAAAATACCAAAAGACACAAAGAAAAGGGGATTCTCCCCAGTGGAGTCGCCAATTTTGTTATTGGATAAATCCGTAAGTGCGGACACTAACCGATCTCCCTAGATCCACCTGGATCTATAACAAAGAAAGACAGAACATGACTCTTTCCCTAGATTCTAACCATTGAATTAAATAGGAGGCAAGAACAAAGAACATACCTTATTATCACTTCTTATGGTCTTTGTTGCTCCCGCTTCGCTCCAATGCTCTCGTGCAGCCAAGACCAAGACAACACAAACCAACCAAAGTGAAGAAAGCACAATCTATTCAACAGTCAATCTATGTATATGATCAAGGAGTTATACAATAAAGTGGAAATAGCTTTATGGGAAAGGGACATGCTACTGTATCATATTAATGGAAAGTAAATATTACAACCTGAGCCTTGATGTTGCAAACTTCCTTTCGATGGCCCTTGGCTCTGACACACACACTTGCTCACTTGCATGAAGAAGATCAACCCCTTTGGATAAACTTGTTGGAATCTCCAAGCTGCTGTAGTTTTAGTCCTTCACACAATTCTTTCACCAATTCTCCAATGAATCTTGCTTAACCTTTTCCATAAGAATTCCCTCAATATATTGGAGAGAATGAATTAGTTACTTGGATAAGAATGATCCCAAAATATCAGGGAATCCAGTACTAGGATAACCATTTGAATGCCATCTCATCCTTCTAGAAGATTCCCTTCTAGAAGCATCGAGAATTCATCTTTTTCCTTGCTTTAGGAAGAGTTCTCACCCTAGAAATTCAACACGGTGTGAACTTCTCACACCCTGGCTTAAGGCAACCTGCGAGAATCATGCATTCTCGCAGGAAAATATACTAGTAGCCTGTGAACAGTCTTCAAAAATGATTTTTCTAGAAGAGATGAAAATAACTTTTTCTCAGGAGAATGTTCTTATGAAGAGCCTGAGTACACCATCATTAATACATCATCATGATGACCAAAATCATGGGTAATAGTCGTAGCCTCTCCTTTTGCATGGCCGAAATACAATAAAGAATATGTACCAATGTGAATGGGGAAGGGTGGTCATACCTTCTTCGATACTCCTTTGAGCTCCTTGGTTATCCCACTGAGAACAGTTTTCCTGGCAATCTCATGACATACTAGCTTGTCTGGTAAGAATAGCAGTAGAGCATATGGGGGGATAGAGGTGCCAAAAACCCTAATATACGAAAACTTTACTTCTATATAGCAATCTTTCACACTTCTTAGGTGGCCATGATGTTATCTAAAATCCTCGGAGGTGGATGGCCAAAGATGGAGACATGCATTGGTACCATTACCCAGTTGAAAATCTCATAGACGAATTCTTTGGCTTTATCTTCCCAGAGTTTTGAGTGGTAGACATGAATAGGCTCTGCATTAGTTGGAGTCCATCTCCAACTCATTAATGGGAAAGGTGTCATGAATAAAATAGAGTCCATGATGTAAGCATACATAAAGAATGAATATGCTTTCCCACTCATCTTATGTTCTTAATATTCTGTAATTCGACTGACCAGACTGTCTGACAACAATTTGGCCCAGTTGAAGGAGAATCCCTCTGCTATTGTGTGAATAAGCGGTACCCATGGGAGAAAGAAGTGAGAGGTGTCCTCCTTCCCATACAGTTTGAAAACCATCATCTCTATATACATGAATTGTGGTACCAATGATGAGATTGAATAAATTCCATTAGTATCGGCTCTGAATTTCGCGGGTGTGAAACCTAGTCTTTGATCAGCTTGGATAAGATTTTCCCAAAATTCTCGCATTCCTTCTTTCTGAAAACCTCCAATAATTTGGCATTGTGAGTAAGGTTTGGTGTGGGAGACAATTTATACATTGCCTGTAAATGCTCCGGTATGAATGTCCCAATTGCCACCTTTTTCTCGTTGAATATTGTCCTAGTCGAGATGTCTACATGGTCCAACACCCATCTGATCATATCACAATAGGAAAACATCTGTGGCCTTTCTTCTATCTTGTGCATCTCTGAATAAGCAACGATTTTTTATTTGGTGGACAATTCGTCTTTCTCGTTATCGTTGGAATCATCTGGACAATTTATCAGCTCGGATTGCAGAATGTTGGAGACATACGTCCATGTTTTGACAGTATTGATACTTCTAGACGAGGTGTCAAAAATAATATATGAACCTTTACCTGGACTCTCGACAACTGCCTTAGATGTTTTTCGCGGAGCCATGATATAGAACCTTGCAATGAGATCCACTGTCACAGAAAATGAAAACACAGACAGAGGTTATTTGGTGAACTAGATCTTCACAAATTAGAAAGATACCTAAGATAATGACTGAAATATTTTCTCTTTGAGCACTTAAGTCTATGTGAGTCCTTGCTGATAGAGCATTTAAATCATTTAATAGAAATATTTAGAAATAAAATGGGATCTTACTATCAATCACCTCACTAAATTTCTAATAAATGGCATAAAGTTTTGATAAATTGCGATTTGGGAAGATCGTGACAACATTTAATTCCTGGTCCGTAGGTTGTACGGGTTGAAGGTCATTTAAGGTGTTAATTAATCTAGTTCAACCTATTGATTAAGTTCCTTTAGTCCTTAATCCCCTTTTCGGCATTCACAGTATCGGATGATTTTACTCCTAGTCTTTGAACCACGAACCCCGAAATTGCGATAGTGCAATTTGGTTGATTAACTGTGGTTTGAATTAAGATTTTAATTAACTACAATTAAATAATGAATATCGTGACTTCAAGGATCAGAGTTACAAACATGTTTTTCTTGAGGTAACAACCGACGAGTCACGAAATCGTGATAAAGATTAACTATGGCTTAAATGTTATTATTATTGCTATTAACCAGATTGACTTAAAACAACTTCCCAGCTTCGCATGTCGGAGGTTCAAAGGGCGTTCAACGTGTAACTCCTGAAACACGAGAGCATGAGGTAATAAAAGGTGATAATCCCTGTTTATTGGTTCAATAATGGTGATTAAAACTAAACCAAATATCGACATTTCGCGTGTCGGGATACTGGGGCTTTGGTAGGTATAATCGTGATATACACGAAATCTCGAAATCTGACTTTTTAGGCTTGAGTGTATCACTTCACTACTTAGAAAATAGGCAGCTTAAACCTTTGATGACTAGAGTATTCGAAAAATACAAGTGTTCCAACACTCCTCATAGCATTTAGAATAATAATATATATTATTCTCTGATATTTAAGATCTTATGCTTAACCCATTTTTCCAGCCTCTCAGCCCCCTCTGTTACCCAGCCTAGTGGAGCCTAGTCCCCCATACTCTTTCATCCTGGTTGGTATACACACATTGACTCTTTTATATTAATGATTTGAATATTTACATATACGAAACAAGATCATGGCCTTTTCATCCTAGGATATCTATCCCAACTATCACTTAAGCCTCCTAGCTTATCATTACTTGGCTCACTAGCCTATGAAACTTGTTTATAATTCATGATTAAAAATTAGGGGCTTGACCTTGGGGCATTAAAATCCCCTCCCCTTGTTTTTTCATTGTCCTCAGTGCAATTATTTTACACCGTATCAATAAGATTTTCAAAATCTTCAAAAAGATGTGGGTATTCTGCCCGCATTGTATCCTCATGCTCCCAAGTAGCATCCTCAGGACCGTACTAGGTCCATTGGACCTTTACAATCCCTATGTCTCGATTCCAGAGCTTTTTGATTTTCTGATCGAGAATGTGCACCGAATGTTCTTGGATAGCGCCTTCTTTCTCCACCTGAATTGCATTCCAATCAATTACATGATTATCATCAAGTATATATTTCTTGAGCAATGATACATGGAATACATTATCCATACATAGATGCAGTCAATGAAATTATATAAGATATTGGACCAATACTCTCTAGTATTTCAAATGGTCCACAATATCTAGCTACCAACTTTGAACAGTTTCCCAACTTCAATGAACTTATGCTTGCCTTAGCCTTCAAGAATACATGATCACCCACTTTAAAATCCCTATGAGTTCTACCCTTGTCAACATAGCTTTATTGCCTGTCTTTGGAAACCTTTAAATTCTGTTTAATCCTCAAAATTTTCTCTTCCATTTCTCTGAACAATTCTGGCCCAACTACTGCTCTATCAACTAGGTTTTCCCAGCATACTAGATTGTTGCACTTTCTTCCATAAAGTGCTTCAAATGGGCTCATCTTCAGAGATACTTGGTACCCATTGTTGTAAGAAAAATTTACCAATTGTATATAGTCTTTCAACTTTGATGGTTTGTACATCACATACATTCTTAACATATCTTCTATTACTTGGTTTACCCTCTCTTTCTTCCCATAAGACTCGAGATGATAGGCTATACTAAAGTTAAGATTGTTTTGGGGAATCTAATGGTCCACCCTATCCCAAATGATCTACGGTGTAGATTCACTCTGGGAATTCATAGCTTCGGGGATTTTGCCTACTTTTTGTTGAAGCCTTAAAAATTGTTGAAGCATCAAACTCTGAGGGAATGGAGGTTAGCCACCATGCTCCTTTCCCAGATCTGGCGAATGTGAAGAATATTCCTTCTCCCGAACATATATAATGGCCCAAATCTAAACTTTGTGGCCTAAAACCATGATTTTTGTGGTTTCTTTCCTTTGTTGGATTTCTCGTACTGCTAAACCTATTGAGATTTCCAACATAGTTAAGGTGTGCTCTCAGTGCCCTCATGGATGTTCTGAAACTCAAATGTTTTCCATTTCGACAACAATTGATTCTGAAATGTTTCTTCAAATTCCACTTACATGGCCCAGCCAAGCCCAATGTTGAAAACTGGAGCTCTGATACCAATTTGTGACATCCCCTACCACCCAGGCCATGCCAATGCCACTTTAAAATGTTCATGCTATGATACCAATGTGTAGAATCCACAGCCACCCAGGCCAGGTCATGCTACTCCATAAAACACTCTTGCATAACTTCATATATATATAACTTAAAAAATAAAAATACATTATGCTAATACACATATTCATGGGGAAATAATAGTAAGCCCATACATACAACATACACAAGAAATGCTCATAATATAAAAACTTGTACAAATACACAACATGTAATTGAACACATAATTGATACTTATATTTTTATAGAATACCACCAATTGCATGCAAACCTTCCACGAACCTCTGAGCCTTAGACCACGTTTCTCATCACTTTGAGTAGCGGTTCACCCTCGAGCTGGGAATAAACTCCATCCAGGTAAAGGGATTCCTAGGCTAGGTTGAGACAATAGGAAGCTGCATAGTTAATGAGAAGGATTCTTTTCTAGGACCAACTCACACTAACAACCGAGAACCTCTCATTCCCCACATGCCTGTCCCACCCTAGGAAGTGTGCCCCTTCTTTGTTCAACAATACTTCAACTTCCCCACTTCCCTTCTAGGGATTTAGCAATAGGCCAAACAAGAATTCTCTGAGCACTATAGCTGCAGTTGGTATCCCCCAAGAAATCACTTTCCTAACAAACTCTCTCACCTGGAGAAGGTTTCTCACAGGTCTGACAACCTACTTCTTCAATCCACGGGCCTGAAAACCTGCCTCTTCAATCCAACTCTCTATTCAATCAGTTACAGGCTTAGGTGAAGGAAACAAAAATAAATGGTTATGGAATAGATGTTGGCATCAAGCCACACTTATTCAAGGAAACTATGTTGGTATCCATGGTAAATCGTTAAGGCAAAGTACAGGCTCAGGAAAAGTACATGTGCACTCTGCTTCACAGGGATGTACGGGATCACTACTAAAGGTGTGCATGAGGCATGGAGAGGTTTAAATGATGGAGTCAATGGCTGCATGTGTGAATGTTGAGCGAGAGTGAATGCATTGGTGAATGGGGAAAGATGAGAAAATAAACTGATTTTCCCCACACATATTTACATGCACCATGATTGACACATGGCTCTCCTGGAGCTTGTTTCTCTCCACTTTTGATTTGTTCACTTTTCCATGAGACTTAGGATAAAATAATTATCCTCACCATAGTATTTAGGAAATAATAAAATAATATTGTTTTGGATTTAAGCCCTCAATATTATTCCTTTTTCCTAGTCTCTTATCCCCTCCCTTTCCCTACCTAATGGAGCTTAGTCCCTCGTACTCTTTTATCGTGGTCGATCTACACGCAACGATGTATTTTATTAATGATATGAGTGTTTACATATACAAAATAAGGTCGTTGGCCTTTAGAATCTAGGCTCTCTATCCTAATCATCACATAATCCTCCTAGCTTATAATCATTTGGATCACCAACATATAAAAGATGTTTACAATTCAATTGGGGATCAGTCTTGGGGTATTACGCAGTTGAACGACTAAGGATTGTAATAATCCATGAGGCTGGAAACCTCTTCCATCAAATTATTTCAACATGGTCGTAGATTGATTAAGACTAGGTGATTTAAGGCCCTTCCAGCGAGCCAAGGACATGACACATGTGGAGGCCCCCTCATCCAAGATTGTGCGATGAATATGTTGATTACGGAAAACAAAATCGATTTGGAAAGCAAGTTGGTGATAGAGTTGTGATTTAAAATTATCCAGATTGAATGTGATATTATTAGCTGACTCAAGATTTATAGCTCTGATGGCTTCCAAGAGAGTTTTGCATTGGTTAGGGCAACGTTGTACAACTTCAAGAGATGACATAGTCCAAGGTGCTTGGGTCAAATATTCAACAATGTTGTAGTTTTGAGAAGTACAAGAATTAGGATTAAAGTTCAACTTTCAAATTGTTCTCTTGGGTGGGCATAGGATAGATTCAAAACTTGGTTTCTCAATATGGAGCGGTCTAGGCAGAGGATTAACTGAGGTGGACAGTGGATTCGGTGCAGTCCCAGTCGTTACATTTTCCTTAATAGGTTTACCTGGTGGTGTGTCATACGTTGTAGTGTGAGTGGTCAAATCTACCCCATTAAACATATAAATGTGTGCACTCAATGAAGCTTCCACATTAGGAGGATGACATGGGTTAATTATTATTGGACGTATTGGATTTTGTGCAACCAATGACTTCTATTGTGGAAAAGGATGTGTCAATACAGAAGGTTGATAATTTCCTTTAAAACGTTTAACAACTTCATCTCGATGGGGAAAGTCTCGTGTGTAGTGATCTTCAACACAAATGAGACATGGAAATTTCAGTTTTCATTGCGGTTTCTTTTTAGTAGCATGTGGTCGTTCTTATGTTTTTGGATTTTCAGTTTGATTATTGTTTTTTTTAGGTTTATCCTTAGTTTTCTCCCCCCGCCTGATTTTTGTGGAGAAGAATATTGAACTGCATTCACTTTGGATACTTGAGTTGGGTGGAGTTTTATGAGAGTGGAGTCATCCCGATAGTTGGGGAAGTGACTGAATGATGGGTTGTGCTGGTTGACTATGAACCATACTAGGTTTTGAAGGAACTGATAACTCCATCCAAATGAGCGGTGGAGGATGGTTTTGATGGATTGGTTGATGTACGGGGAGTGTTTGGAGTCAATTCATACAAGGTACCTAATTGGGAATAAACCAAATCCATATATTGGGCACGAGAAACAGATTCCTCTTCTGTAACGACTATTGAGTCTCTATTTTGACATGTATAATGCCCTATCTTACCTTGTATCCAAGCCTTTTCTTCTATGTTATAATCCTATACTTGATTGTTTACTCCCAAACACATACCTTATGACCTAGTTCATGTTCACAAGAGGTAATTGATGATTTAAATCATGTTTTGTTTAACTTTCTTGAATTAATTCGATTAAAGTGTTCTATCTTGTATAATCCTAATAGTTTGACTCATGAGAATATTATTCCAGTATCTCATCATTCCGGTACTACAATTCATTGTGCAATCCAATACTAGTCTATTCTAGTACTAAACAACTACCTACAGGATTCCGGTACCAACATTCTAGTACTAGATTTTCTCCTCGATCTTTGGGCAGATGACAATGACTCTCCAAATTTAGGGACATGGGTTTTTTCTGGAGAGGTGTTTTCATTCGAACTTGTGTGCCATAATCCCAATATCTCACACATATGGACCTCCAACTTAGGGCGAACGATTCATCCTAAATCTTTGCCAATTTTCCAGAAATTCTAAAGATCATGCCCATATTCATGGGAACTACATTTCCTTGATTATATAATGGTTGTATTTGACCTCCATTGATGGAAAATGGTTTTTATTTGGATTGGATTGTCTATATCCAAATTTTTAATGTAAAAATCATATAAATTGAGTGACGGCTAAGCCAAAATGGGGAGGAATTAGTATGCTGCAAATTTGATTTTTGAGCAGCCTCCTTGTGTAAACATACTTGCTAAAGAATTAGTATGAAGTTAAATTCATCAATTCCATGTGTTCTGTAAAGTTATCTGTAAGTTTCTTTGAGCTTCCTTGTTGGCATGGCAAGGGCCCACCGATCCAACCAAGGTAAGCTCATTTGTAATTATTCTGTGAATGTAAATCTATTTGTGTGAGTGTTTTATAGTAGTGTGTTGTTAATGATTTTTAATCCATTTCAAAGATTTCACCATTGAGTTTTTTGTTTCTTAATTGGTGAGAACAATTAGATACTAGATCAAATATGTATTTTCCTTTTCTAATATTGCAGGTTGGCATTTAATTGTTTGAAGTATGGGATTGTTAAGAAAATGATATTTTGAGTTTATGTTTGCAGTATTTTCAGTATGTGCAAGAACCTGAAGACTTTATATCTCATCTTCATGCTCCATAATAAAGCCTCTCAATTATGTTGATTGTTCCTTTTACTAGTTTGTTTGAATTACATGAAGTTGGAATTGATTTTAATTTCAAGAGTGATTGGAGTTTATTCCTATTTATTGTTTTGATTACTACAGGAGACAAGCTTCTCAAATTCATCTCTTTAATTCATGAACCTAGAATGAATAGACTTGTTTCTCTAGGATATAATCTTTTTGATTGTTTTTTGTGTGAAGAAGTTTCATTATCAATTTTTCTCTTCTAAGTTCAAGGGTGTTTGAAGTATTTAGAAATCTTAGAAACAAAGTTTTTATGTTATTAATTATTTCCTATATGCAACAGACTTAGGTAGGTTACCTATTCTCAGCACATATAGTGCAACAACTCTTTTGATTATGAATCTCGGATTGACATTTGAATGAGTGTAAGATATATATTGAACATATTTTTACACCAACATTTTGGCGTCGTTGTCAAGGAGTTGTAAATGGTAATAGGTAGTATTTGGATTAGATTTATTTAATGGTTTTGGATTGGTTTTATGGATGAACTAAGGGCAGAGAGAAGACGGTAAGATGTGCAGGAGGACCCCATGCATCCACTTTGGTGGGGTTTCTCCAAAGTTAGGTTGTCCTCTCTTCTTTTAATGCAAGTGTGTTTTTCCTTCTTTTATGAAAATTTGTGTTTTCATGATGAACTAACTTGTGTGAACTGATAACTGGGTGACATCAGGGTCCCAGTAACACAAGGAGTTCAATTTTGGTGTGTTATATTTTTGCAAATAGTTTTAAAATTCATATCTTTAATGATAAATAATTTTTTGGGTGTTGTAAGAACCCCCGAGTACTAAAGTTGTGTTGCGAGACAGGGATCATCAACCAACTAGAGTAATTCAAGGATGATCAAGAGCTTGAATAATGTCCCTCCAATAAATTTCTCGCATTCTAGCAGCAGTTGGGATATCCACCTCTTAGGAAGAGCATATCCTGATAGCATTCAATAATTTAGTTGTCTCTCCACAAGAAGATTTACAAGTCCCTTTAGATTCCTATTGTCAATTTGTTGAGAAGACTCACGAATCATGGATATAATGCAATGGAGAGAAACCATTGGAATCTGACATTGAGGAGTTCTTAGCATGCCTCTCAATAGATCCTATATGTACCCCAGAGACCAATCATCTTGAAGAAGATACTCTGTATGGCATGGAAAAGGAAGACATGTTGTGTGACCTAAACAAAGAAGAGAAACAAGAATATAGTGATCCTATTGAAATATGGTTTTAATTAGTTATTAGGTCACATCACTCATTTATTTTTCATTATTTCTTGATCTCATCATCAAAGCAATTGACCCTTCATACTCTGGTATGCATTAAAGTTTATATTTTAAACCCAAGTATGGATATATTTCTAACCATGTTGCGCACATGGCTTCACTGGAAGTATTCCTATACTTGGAGGACATTTTATTTTTTTCAATTAGAGTAGGATAGTAAATAAATAAATAAATTTTGCAATGCAACCTATCCTTCATACTTTTCATAAATGGGAATGTCAAAAACTAATAAGCAGTTAGTTTAAGATCTTTCATTCCTATAATAGATTTCTTTCTAAAAGTTATGATAATTTTGTTTGGAATCTCATGAGAAGGGAATATCTTCATCCTCCAAATGCAGACATATTTTTGGAAGGGTTTCAAAAATGGAGAAGGCATCTTTGTCAATGGAAGATAACACTTAAGGGAGTGCTTCATGACCTATTTCTTCAAATTTCTTCTTTTTCCTTAAGTTGTTAAAAATGATGCATTCGTGCTTTATCATTACCTATCTATTTTAAGACCAATATTTCACAAGGATGATCAATTCAGTGATATTTTTAATAGAAGTTGAAACTGAATGCTAATTCCAAACTATTTTTTTCATAGCTAATAATTCAAATTTTGACATTTTCCCTAAATTTTTTATTTGTAAGTATGAATAAGAATCTAGTTTTAATTAGTGCTATTGGTTTATTTTTAGCAAATGTTGGCAACCCTCTGAGCAACCCTTTTTTTAGCATCTCACATTGTTTGCATGAGGCCATGCAAAACCTCAAGCATGGGGGAGTGGTTACTGAGACAATAGTAGTTAGGATTATTAATTTTGTAATAAAAAGGAAGTGCCAACAAGAGCAGTGATCAGGCTGGTTCCAAAAGAGGAGGGTTCTAAATCTTAACATATGGTCATCCAATTATAGAATACCATCTTCTCATAGAGCTTGGAGCCTAGTCACCAAATTCCTTTTCATTATTCTGATGCAAACCCAGAGTTCCTACATCTAGTGTTGGTATTTGTTCCATATACATGGTTTTTCAGTTGAATCAAATCATAGGTCCTTTTCCAGAACACCAAAAAATACCAGTTACTTCTACAAGGTGCAACCTACAAAAGTTTCATAAGCACTACCACCAGGTGATTCAGTACCAGTAATAAGGTGACTAGTAGCTCTAATCATATTTTCAAGTTGATGCTCAATTTTAGTGCTAGGATATATAGATTCAACATTTTTTCATTTTATTAAAGAAATTAGACTGATTATGCATTAAACCTATGGTTACTCTCGAATCATGACACACCCCCTACCACAAACTTCTGTAAAATCCTCGTCTACATTTCTGTATAAATAAAACATCCCTATTTCTTGAAATGTTGAGAGTATGAGGTCATTGTGTCTCTCACAGGATCAAAATCATGCCTTTCTGTCTATCTGGTAAAGAAACCTCATAATCCCATGATTCACTATCGTGCCATATGAATGACTCGATCCACATCCCTTAAATATGGTCTAATGCCAACTCTCTTATGAGTCTGTAATTCATTAATGGATTCAACCTGTCTTACTGTGTCATCATTACCATATATGTGATCGTTGTAAACTGAATCTCCATTTATAAACGCTCCTCTGGATGGCTCTTCCATCTAGATGAGAATTATTTACCATTTTACTGTCACACTACCTACATTCACACTGTCATCCCATGCCTTCGTATCTTTTGCATATCTATCCCCTTTCGATACTCCATCACGATCTGCGTTGATATGGTACTTCATCATGGTCTACGTTGATCTGGTACTCAACCCTCGATCCTCTCTTTGTGCCTCATACGCCCTAAAGAATCATTTTAAGCTATCACGGGGGTCGACAGGCATGAGCCCATATTTCAATTATATAGAGAAACAACAGAATATCAAGCTTGCAAGGAAAAATATGAACAGGTCAGTTGGGTGCCATTTTTGGAAAATTTTAAAGGTCATCATGAAGGAGGGCCACAAATTGATGGATAAGTTTAAATAAGAGGGTTAGAGGAGTGAAATCATCTTCCAAGAAACCTGAAACTAGCCTTCATCACCATGGCTTAGTAAAACTTTTGGTTGTCCATGACTTAAGGACACAAGGTGGTAGTTGAAAGCAACTACTCCAACAAAATTTTGGTGAGGAAGGAATATCTAAATCTATAGAGGAATAGGAAGTAGGATCACATAGTGAGAGATTAAGAAAAAAGTAAAGAAATATAGGAGGAAGGCATCATGGAATAAAGAAGGAAGTCATTGTTACACCCAACTCATCCCAGCCTATTGAGGGACTGGAGAAAGGAAAGTTTGTTGTAGGGAAGCATGCTACATCCAGAAAGAAGAAAGCCACCCAATCTTAGAAATTAAGTCCTATCTTGATTTAGAAAGATAAAATACAAAATAAAAACTCTTGTCTAGGGGAACGATCAGAAAGTGCTCCTGAAGAAACCATTGAGTTATCACCTGAGCATGCCATCCACAAAGACAAGCCTACAAATTCTAGTTTCAGGAACATGCTCCATTACTCATCTGATATTGATCCCAGGTGATATGATCTTTGTCATGTGCTTAACATCATTTTCACTTCAGGTAATTGGAGGTATGAGATAATCTTTTCATGTTCTTTTTATCAAGGATCATTTAAGTCTTGTGTTGAATTGTTTTTACTCTCATGTTCATCCTCCTCCTACATTTCTACACTCAACCCTAAATGAATCATCCTTGCTACCATTTAAGAAGATATTTACACATTTAGCTCGATATGATAATGGGTTCACTTGTCTTATTACTTCATCATTTTGAAAGAGTGATTGCTAATTGAAATATCCATTGAAAAGTGGTGACACCATTATGTATAATACTAACCTAGTTGATTCAACAAGTTCTGATCCAAGTTTATCCTTACAAGTTTCTCTCAGAGGTATTGATGAAAACCTCATGTGGTGTACCACCCTTGCAAAACCTCAATGAACTTTCATGAGAACCCTAATAGGATTAACTAGAGGGACCTCTTAGTCATTATCCTAGATGTTCCATTATACATTGAATAGTTGAGATTTAAGTTGAATGTGGATGATGTCACCCTTGGGATAATTGAAAACAATTAATTATGTGCCTAATAACTCTAAAACACTCTCATACCACCTACCTTCCTTATACTCTAATACTGTCAATGAGCAGTATACATAATTCTAAATCTTTTGAGTAATATAATAAAAAGGAAGTATCAGGAAGTACAAGTAAACCCGTTGGGGTACTAAACAGGCCTGCTGGCATTGGGGCCATGCTTGTATGGTACTAAGGTAAACCCCTCGGGGTACTGAACAGGCCTGCTCGCTGTTGGTCACTATAATTGCTTAATTAATTTTAAACAACCAAGTGAAACATAAATTATCAACCCAGGGAAGTCTTTTGTTTCAAAGGTAGCCACGCACTATATATGCTCAATTTCAAAAGCACTTAGTGTTGTAGTAAAGAA
>ML782959.1:190974-271150 GCA_009831015.1 Picea engelmannii | reverse complement strand
CTTCTAACTAATGGGTGAATCTTGTGATGAAGGTGGGCCCTCCCTTCTCACAAGATTCCCCTAGAACGAGAAAGCTTAGAAACGAATGATCAAAGCAGTTTTATATTCATCTGTTGAAATATCACATTACAAATTGGAAGTACGGAATGCGTCTCGCTCTCTAAAGTTCTTCAATACATCAAAACTTGGATATCCCGAATGGTGATTTCCCCTGAATTTAAAGGGAAAATCCCATCGATACAATCATTACAAGGCAGATCTGAATCCTATACTAAATCGGATCTTCATTTCTAAATTAGCATAGGGTGTCCTATTCTCACGCAACTGACTGCTAATACAGGAGCTGAACGAGGTATTGATGTTACGGCTGGTGTAACAGCTTCTTCTTACAGCTGCTGATGCTATTTCAGCATCGCAATTCACGGGTTGTTTCAGCCGCGTGAATTGCGCTCTTGACTGTGTCGGCCTTGACTGCTAACTGTCACGGCTCGTGTTTCAACAACGTGACGGTCTCCTCTGTGTTTCAGCATCTGTACTTATGAACTGAGTGACAGCTCCATGTTTCAGCATCTACATCCTCGAACTATGTAGATGTTCTGTGTTTCAGCATATGCGTCCTCAGATTATGTAGCAGCTCCGTGTTTCAGCATCTGCACCCTCGGACTGTGTAGCAGCTTCCGTGTTTCGGCATCGGTTCATCAGCGACTTTAGACAGTTCTGTGTTTCACCATCGGCCTTGAATACAGTTCTGCAAATATGGACACTTATGCGCTTCTAATCAATGGTTAGGTCCAAAAGTAATGTAAAGTATTATGCAAAACAAATTAAACATATAGTAATGAGAAAGGACGTTGTATACCTTGGAGTGATCAGATGAAGTGACAATATGGGGCTAAATACAGGTGATCAAGGGTATAATAATGGCAAAAAGAATGGCAAAAAGGATACTTTGTGTGGTCCTAACACTGGCAGCAGGGTTATGCCGGGTAAAGGGAATTGAAAACATAAAGTGGCACACTTAAAACTGAACAAAAACCCTTGGGTCTCATATTGAAGCAATCATTATAAAATCAAGGCTAGGAGATGACCTTTATATCTCTCAGATGATGTTCTTAAGAACCTTCAAGTATCCACTTTAGCATTCTATCTTTAAAATAAATAGGTTTGCATGAGAAGTGGGACCCTCAGTATGTGTAATTCACCTTACCTAAGAAAGAAGATCTTCATCTCTAAAAACTTGGATAACAAATGAGTTAATCATATTGGGATGCATTCTTTTATGTGTTCCTCTCTTCAAATGAGATCTAAACTATGCTTCTATCACTTTTGTTTTAAAGGTAATCTAGCCNGGACTATTAGTCAAATTCATTTTGAAAACTCTTGGCCATTATCCTATAATCATATTAGATTCATATCCAGGCCATTCTCTTAACTATGATTGGAAATAGATTGGATAAGACTTAACGTCGAATCAATAGCAGATCTAATCTATTACTCATTACTCCCCTTTTCCATCATAACTACATTTCCATGGGTAAGAATGTGAAGCATAGGCTAGTAATTTTATATGTATAACAGGAAATTAAGGAGCTAAAGAAAGGTGGAACTTCAAGGAATGCTTGATCGAGTGAGGAGTATCATCAATTTTGAAATTTTGAAGATCATTGTTGCATGAGGACATGCAATGACTTAAGCATGGGGGAATGTTGAGTCTTTATTTTGACATGTATAATTCCCTATCTTACCTTGTATCCAAGACTTTATTCCTATATTGTAAGCCCATACTTGACAGTTTACTCCCAAACACATACTTAATGACCTAGCTCATGTTCACAAGAGGTAATTGATGATTTAAAGCATGTTTTGTTTAACTTTCCTGAATTAATTCGATTAAAGTGTTCTATCTTGTATAATCCTAATAGTTTGACTCATGAAAAACTTAGTCCAGTATATCATCATTCTGATACTACAAGTCATCATGCAATCTGGTACTAGCCTATTCCGGTACCAGCCTGTGTGTATTCTGGTACTAAACAACTACCTACAAGATTTTGGTACCAACATTCTGGTACTAGATTTTCTCTTCGATTTATGGGAAGATGGCAATGAATATACAAATTTAGGGACATGGGTTTCATCCAAAGGGGTGTTTTCATTTGGACACTTGTGACAGAATCCCAAGATCTCACACGTATGGACCTCCATCTTAGGGGGAATGAGTCATCCTAAATCTTTGTCAATTTTCCAAAAAATCTAAAGATCATGCCCAGATTCGTGGGAACTACATTTCCTTGATTAGATAATGGTTGTATTCGACCTCCATTGATGGAAAATGGTTTTGATTTGGATTGGATTTTCTAGATCCAAATTTGTAATGTAAAAATCATATAAATTGAGTGATGGCTAAGCCAAAAAGGGGAGGAATTAGTATGCTGCAAATTGGATTTCCGAACAACCTCCTTTTGTAAACATACTTGCTAAAGAATTAATATGAAGTTAAATTGATCAATTCCATGTGTTATGTAAAGTTCTTTGTTCTGTAATTTTCTTTGATCTTCCTTGTTGGCACGGCAAGGGCTCACTGATCCAACCAAGGTAAGCTCATTTGTAATTATTATGTGAATGTAATTCTATTTGTGTGACTGTTTTATAGTAGTGTGTTGTTAATGATTTTTAATCCATTTCAAAGAGTTTAGAATTGAGTTATTTGCTTCTGAATTGGTGTGAACAATTAGATACTAGATCGAATAAGTATTTTCCTTTTCTAGTATTGCAGGTTTCCATTTAATTGTTTGAAGTATGGGTTTGTTAAGAAAATGATATTTTGAGTTTATGTTTGCAGTATTTTCAGTATCTGCAGGAACCAGAAGACTTTATATCCCATATTCATGATCCATAATAAAGTCTCTCAGTTATGTTGACTGTTCATTTTATTGGTTTGTTTGAATTACATGAAGCTAGAATTGATTTTGATTTCAAGAGTGATTGGAGTTGATTTCTATTTACTGTTTTGATTACTTCAGGGGACAAGCTTCTCAAATTCATCTCTTTAATTCATGAGCCCGGAATGAATAGACTTGTTTCTCTAGAATATAATCTTTTTGATTGGTTGTTTGTGTGAAGAAGTTTCATTATCTGTTTTCCTCTTCTAAGTTCAAGGGTGTTTGAAGTATTTAGAAATCTTAGAAACAATTTTTTTATGTTATTAATTATTTCCTATATGCAACAGACTTAGGTAGGTTACTTGTTCTCGGAACATATAGTGCAACAAATATTTTGATTACAAATCCTGGATTGACATTTAAATGAGTGTAAGATATATATTGAACATATTTATACACCACCAACAACAACACCCATGGCTACATCTCAAGAAATAGGAGGTAATATAGATTTGGTGAACCATTCAACCAACAATTGGTATGGAATGGTTTCTTTTATCAACCATCATCGTTGTCTCCATTCATGGATATGATAAGAAATATGTATGGAGTTAGTTTGATGAAGGGAGGTCAAAGGTTCCATTTCAGTTTTGTAGCATATAAGTAATTGGAAGTGGGTGAGAAAATCCATGGCAAGTGAATTAAAATCTTGAAAAGTTCCACATTGTAGCTCAATGTCCCATTTAGTCGTTGAACCCGTAAGTGTACACTGGAAAAGATTTAAACAGATATAATCATCCATTAGTGAGTTTCATGAACACCACAGATGAAAGGTCATAACGTGTTTATTAGGGTCTTCACCAAGTTTACAGTCAAATTTTGGAATATCATAAGGTAATTTGGCAGGAATGAGTGGAAAAAAAGGGGAGTGTAATATGGGATCGTTGGTTAATCTCGACAGATCCGGTAGATATAAAGTGGCTAAGAATGGTAACTATCGATTGGCTTGAGGATGATACTGGTGTGGTATAGGAACACTAGTAGGATCGTAAACTGGTTGTGATGGATAGTTGTATCCAACATGTCCTCCCATATGCTATTGATTTTGACTAGCAAAAGTAGGATTCATTTGAAGAGGGATTTTCATAAAAGGCGAAGAGAAATCCATTTTTCCCTAGGGAGGATAACCAGTGTAACCCTAGGGAGGATAGTTATCTTGACTATTTTGAGGTGGATAACTAGGTTGACCTTGAGGAGGGTAAGGAATTTTCCCTTAGAGAGGAAAAGGTGGTTGGCCTTGAGGACCCCAAGTGGGATTCGAGACCCCTAGGAAGGGTTTTCCATAATGTAATCCAGAAGGATTGGTATTTAATATTCCTCCTTCTGGGTTGGGTTTTGATGATCCTCCTTGATGTGGCTGATGAAAAAGTCCCCCCTTGGGTGGTCCCTGGGATTGTGGAGGGTTTCCAGTAAATTAAGGTTGGAAATGTCCCAGTGTCATTGATTGGGTAGCGACTAAGATTTGACCAGTAAAAGGGAGATTCCCCCTAGTTGGGATTTGTGTGTCGAAGTATGGCTTTCCCATGGTAGGTATTTTTCCACTAAACGCGGGTTTCCCCCTAGTAGGGATTTGTCCTGCATTTGGGTTTTTTTCTATGGAAGGGTTTTGCATCCTTTGATGTGAGGGTGTCCCAACGAGGTTTTTTGGAGTATATGAAGTTGTTTCTTGAAGAGGGATGGTAGGCGTGACCATCAGGGTACTTTGCAAATGACTAGGTAGCATGACTCATGTTTCACTTTTAACTTGTCCTGAATTTGTAGAAGTATTGACCGTTTGTTTGATGGGATGGTCAATAGGCTGACTTGATGGTACTCCATCTACACCGATGGTGGTATATGTGTGTGGAGGGTCAAATAGTGGCTGGCTGAGATTAAATTTTTCATAAATATCCTGACCCAATGGAGTTATCCATATAGAATGAATAGGATTTTGTTGCAGATCCACCATTTCAGAAGAGCAGATAAGGGTAGTATATTCTTCATTGGAAGTTGGTTGTCATGGTTCCATGTCTAGTTGAGTGTATGGCCATGACATCCCGCTAGGGTGATATTCTACTACAATGTTACCTAAGGATTCCAATCAAACAAGGAGTGGATCTTGAGGAATTTCCAAAGCCATGTTTGTAGGAAGGGTGAAACCTTCCTAAACTGGAACTAAATCTCTCTTAGGATTTTATGTCAAAGGAGTAGCGACACTCCCAGCGTCTGAATAGTTTTTGACCTCTTCAAAGTAAGTTTCTTCAGGTGAGTTAGGAGGTATGGATTCGTAGCCTTCTCTAGGAAACCCTTGCATCCTATGTGATCTATGAATACCTTTATCGACAACATTACCAATTTTAAGGACAACTAAAGTAAAAAAACATCATTCGCTAAGAAATCTAGAAAACCAACAAGAAAATCAATGCCTTCTCTCAATGAACATACTAGTTGGTGATGAAATCCAACATCATGTGACAAAATTGATAAGGAGCTAGGATATGAGCAGGTGGAATAGTTACATTTGTGTCCTGGTTAACAGACTTACACCTTGGGGAAAGTTCCCTCACTATTTTACCCGTGGTTTACCCTCTAAGGAGCCCGAGTGAGTTTGACCAACATCTGATCTAGGTACAACAAAGACTTCCCTTCACCATCACCTCCTGTAAGGACCTTGAATATTATGGCCACTAAGGATACCAACTCCCAGCCAACCTCTAGGAAGGCACAGTAAACATTCAACTCCAAACATATGGGCAGGACATCAAGTCCAAAATTCTTCAAGAGAACTGAGGAAAAATGGATTGGAAAACTCCAGAGGACCCTAAATGGATTCATAATTCATGAAGCTCCAAGACAAAATGAAAAAAATTGATCCTCAAGAAGAACCCCCAATATACGATCGTACCACTACGATTGGTTAATCCTCAAAGGGATAATATATGTTTCTCTCACACACACGAGCTCGTGTTTAACCTCTGTGTGAGTGGGGGATCCTAGCTATGCTTATATGAATGTTGGATTTTCTCTCCCTATTACAATATTTTGAGTTCGTCTTGAATTATTTGGAGAGTTACTCTCACAACCTATTCCAAAGCTCTAGTCCTACTCTATTTTTGGTGTAAATATCCAAAAAACAATTTTTTCTAGTTCAAATTTAATTAGCGTTCATTTTTGTGGTTGTTTGTTACACAAGAGTGAATGATAGTGAAACTGATGATGTTTGAGACTCAACTCCACAAAAGGTAAAAGGAATGATGTGAAAAATTTATTTTCAATGAACTTCTAGCTACGAGAAGGAGAATATTTTCTTTTCTTTTGTCACTAACAAACACTGAAGAATGCAAAATTTTATGCTATTTTCTTCTCAAACAAGAATTCACGAAATTGCCAAATTATAAAGAAAACCTTTTCAATATCCAAAACCAATGCATACAAATATTTCTTTGTTTGATTGTGGAGGCAAACTAACATTTTTGTCTAATGCTTCATTATTTCACTAATAATGAAAAAGGTTCACTACTGTGATTTGAAAAAGTAAGAAGAAAAAAATGTGCAAACAAAGAAACTCTCAACAGCAGACAAGGGACTGAAAGGAAAATAACTACCAAACTATTCACTCAAAGAAAACACTAAGAAACCAAAATTCACACTTTATAGTCTTCAGGAGTTAATGGATCGAAGATAAATAAAACAATACTATGATCGATGACCTTCCTTGTGAAAACCTCCAATCAATTAGATAATCGAGAAGAGTAGAAAAAAGAAACTAGTTGTGAAAGAGAAAGGTCGATTTTCCAATAAGGAAAGACAAAAAAAACTCAATGAGGACTAACAAGAATGAAAGGTAGTAATTTTGAGTCAAACAGAGGACAATATCAAACAAAATAAGATCTGAGTTAGAGAAAGGGATCCAAAGACTATACCCAACAAGCAAGAAAGCTTGCAATTTTCCAAAGAAAGGAAAATCGGTGCTTTGGTAACCAAAGCACTAGAGTGTTGCAATGATCCCTAGTAGACTCTAGGGGAGATCTAATTACGAAACAATTCTCTGATTTGAACTGTAGAGGGGTGCTAGTTCTGAGCAAAGTTTGAGAAAAATCTCAAAAAGCTCAGTAACATAGGAAAATTTAGCAAGAGGCTCTATGAGATAACTTAGAAAATACAAAATAGATGTAAAGATAGATTAAATCAACAGATAGGATCTAAGGATAAGAAAAGGTCATGGAAAAACCAAGGAAGGAACAAAATGAAAGTTTTCTCCCCAATGGAGTTGCCAATTTATGTTATGGAAATATTCCCCCGCAGACAGGTGAACTTTCCCTCGGATTACCGACCCTTATACCAAGACAAAAACACTCATTTGGAAACTACCATTCCTATAAACTCATTTTTCTTATTGAAAAAGAGAGGAGAAGGTAAATTTGGATGTACTATTCTTATGACATTTTTCCTAGCTGCTCCTATCCATGAGATTGATCTAATTCCTGGCGGAAATCAATACATTCAATGAACAATAAGAAACAAGCGACTTCCTTCTACTCTAATGGATTAGGAAAAGCAAATTCATCTATGAAAATCAAATTGAACATAGAAAAGCACATGAAACCACATACCTAAAGGAAACATGCCAAGTATATTAGATGAGAACTTCAAGAAGAAACTTACAATCTTTAGATGATGTTGCAACATCCTCTCCAAGTCCTCCTTGTCCAACCCTTGATCGAAAGATCCACAATCAAAATAACAATGATTTTATGATTTTCTCCTTTTTTACCATGGGAATGCCTTCATTGATAGGATTTGAGAGGCTCAACCACCTTGGTTATATTTGAATTTAATTAAGTATATGGCTCCAACAGTTGTGGTATCTCCCTTAGATGCAGCCTTGGAGTTAGATTTGAGCCAAACCAACTCAATCCATCCATAGTTGTCTTTAGAATTAAATGGAATTTCTTCCAAGATTTCCTCAACCACCTTATATCTCCCTTAGAATGGGAAACAAAGAAATACAACACTCCCTCTGATATGGACAAGGAGCGCTAGCACTCACTATGTATGATCGGGGGAGCACTGATATTCCCAAAAGTTTACCAAGATGAGAAATTACCATAGAAAAATATTTGTTCTAACTGTCACATGATGAGGCTTCATCTTCTTACATGTTTTAGGGGTTGTAGAAATCTTTTTCATGGTGTTGTTCATGATGTGACACTTTACAGAAAGAGGATGTGTAACACCCTGGGTTTTTATCCCCCATATTAAATAATGCATTGTTACATTG
Organism: Picea engelmannii; assembly: GCA_009831015.1. NCBI lineage: Eukaryota > Viridiplantae > Streptophyta > Pinopsida > Pinales > Pinaceae > Picea > Picea engelmannii. The sequence goes on along the minus strand of ML782959.1, from coordinate 262,948 downwards.
TTGAGAGTCCATAGTTCCCAAACATTTATTAAAATGTTAGTGTTCCTAAGAAATGTAATGTGTGATCATTATTAATAATAAATACATCCTTGACTACTAGAGAAACAAGGACTAGAGTTATAGGGGGATATGATTCCACAAGAGAGGGGAATTGAGGGGTTAGGTGTTTATTTCATTTTTTAATTACCCATTTTGTTTAATGGGGGGGAGGGATTGGTTATATGATCTCTTGGGGGGGATTCCAAGAGGTTCTTTATCCCCATGAATTACAAAAACCTAGCCCTGGTCTGTGGAAGGGGTTCCCTGGTTGGATAATTATCTCATTCATTTTTGTCATTTGCTCACTGTCATTCCCATCCCCATTCTGGTGTTTTTTTTGGTCACCTCATGCATTCACTAACCTAATTTTTTCATTGTTCATCCTCTCTCATGGAGTCTGCACTCCATTCATTCCTTCACTCACTCATCTTCCCTCATTCACATTTGTATTGGCAAAGGAAATCATACCATTGAAAAACAACCACATTTTTGTTGGCTGTAGAGATTGATGGTGCAATCAAACCATGATTTGAGGCTTGCATGTCTGAGATGCTTGGCTTGTGCTCATATTTTCTCACAACTGTGAGTCTTGAGAGTCCCAACATGGAGATTCTGGACCAGCTACATTGTGTAAAATTATGAGATCTGAGAGTTCTAGAATTCGATGAGAAAATTAATACTAATCCAATGAATTTGAAAATAAACAAAGAGAGAGATAGAGAAGAATTTACTCCACAATAATGAATGTATTCATAATATATTGGAAATTACAAAGAGATCAATCCAATATGTAGAGAGGAATTGATCTTGTCACTAATAATAACAATTGCCACTAAAAGCAGTGTAAAAATGGCTAAAGCACATGCCTAAACCTCTAAAATAGATAACCCACACCTAACATGAGTATGATAAGATGAAAAGTGTGATTTCACTAACTGATTATCAAAACATGCAAAGTTTACTAAAGAAAGGGGGTAAATACCTAAAATCAAGGGACAATTTCCTTGATTCAAGGAGGAAGTGCGCTCTCCTTCCTTTAGGTGTTTAAAATTTACATGGAGGTTGGAAATGAGTTATTAAGTTGAGTTATAACTAAAGAAATCAATTTTTACTCCCTAAACTTAAGGAAAACTCCTTAAAATCAAAGAAGGTGTCTCCTACCCTCTCTAGAAAGTCAAATCAAGTGAGGAAAAATGCATTGGAATGAATTAACCAAGGTCTATGTTCCGAAGAAAATTAATACACCAAGGGAAGTTAGGATTATGCTCTAACACCCCCTCTTAAGCCTAAATGTAGTGACACAATAAGAAAATGTGAGTCCCAGCTACTAGGACATTTTAGGTACTCAATACAATAATGAACCCCTCATAAAATGAGGAAAGAGGGAAAACCTCATGGGAACCCCCCCCCCCCAAAAAAAAAAGAGGAAACAAAAAATGCTAAGTAAATTGTGAGAGCCTACCCAGTTGTCTCTACCACAACCCAAAGATCCCGCAAGTCAGATAATTTCTTCTCAATGAAGGATTTGGTGAAGATGTCTACAATCTTCTGCTCAATGGGGTAGTACGACAGTGAAATCACTCGATCATGAATCAACCCCCAGATGTAATACATGTGTATCTCAATATTCTTGGTTCTTTGTCTCTGAACCAGATCAATGGATATTTTAATGGTACCATGATTTTCACAAAATATGGCAGTCAGTATCTGATATTGAATCCCAAATGCAGAAAGTAAACCATGCAACCAAATACACTGTTTAGCGACATTCACTGCTCCCATGTACTCTGCCTCTACTATGGATAAAGAAATAGTTGTATACTTATTGCTTGACCAACAAAGTGGACTGGAACCAAATATGAATACATACCATGAGGTGGAATTGTACTTTGTGCCATTGCCAACCCAATCTGAATCTGTGTACCTGACCAAAGATACAGGACAATCAATTGCATAATAAATACCAAAACTGGGAGTTCCTTTTACATACCGAAGGATTCTCTTAGAATATTTCCAATGAATCTCTTGGGGCTCTTGCATATACCTGGAAACAACACTCACTGCATAAGAGATATCAAGACAGGTATGTGTGAGGTACAATAAGCTCCCTACCAACTACCGATAAAGAGTATTGTCTACCAAAGGAGTAGTCACTCCATCTTCCAATCTGACCTCGGAAATAAAAGGTGAACCAAATGGCTTACACTATGTCATATGAAACCTATCAAGTATATCCAATGCATACTTGGTTTGTGCCATGTTGATTCCTGAAGTAGACTATGATACCTCAAGACAAAGAAAATAATGCATCAAACCCATATCACTCATGGATAATCTATCATGCAAGGAAGTATTAACCGATGCAATCTTTGATAAAACATCCCCTATGATCAATAAGTCATCTATGTATAGAACAATCCGTAAAAGGGATTCATCATGGTGAAGCATATAAACATTATGATCTATTTTACATCTATGAAATCCCTGAGAAAGAAGAAAATAATCCATTTTTTCATACCAAGCTCGAGGAGTCTATTGAGAGAGCAAGAAAACGTTGTCAAGTTCTTTCTCTCCATAGAAATATCGAGAAATAAAGAGACCTACCTACCTTCCTTCAGCAAGAAACAAGTTGGATCAGCAGGTAGTGTGCCTCACCTAACCTCACAGTGTGTATCATTCATCCGGCCTCGTACTGTGTTGTTTTGATGTGATGTGATAGGGGCCCTATTTTTTTATTTTTTTTTCAGGTATGTGGTGGAAGGTGACTCAGTGGGTATGTGGTGAAGGGTCCTTTTCTATTCATCATACGTACTTGGTAGACATGACCTTGTTAGACTTGGAAGTGTACTTACATGCATGCATGTGTACTGGGTGGAGCCCATATAATGATTTATGTAACCTGCATAAAAGAGAGGAATCATGAACATAACCCTATGGATTCTCCATATATATCTCCTCCTTCATATATCCATGAAAAAAATCTCTCTTCACATCCATGTGATGGACTTCCCAGTGTTGAGAAGCCGCAATGGCCAAAACTAGCCTGATAGAATCCATTTTTGCAACTGGTGCCAAAGTATCAATATAATCAATGTCATGTACATGAGAGTAACATTTAGAAACAAGTCTATATTTATCCTTACTTATCTCACCATTTTCATCCATATTTTTCTGAAATATCCATCTGCATCGAACAAGCTTTCTTCCTTTCGGAAGTGGAACAAAATCCCAGGCTTGGTTCTCCATGAGAGCACTATACTCCTCATCATAACAACTTCCTAGAAGGGGTTTCAAATGGCCTATGTATATGAATATGGATCTCCTACAAGTGAAATATAACAATGTATTGGAAGCAAGTTCTCTATGGAATCCAAGGTAGTGGGGGCCTCGAAAAATTGTGATCTAGTCCTCGTCGGATCTGTCGAATTGCCGACTAGTTCACTGGCATCGTGCAGAGGATTTTGGCCCAGAATGGTAGGGGATATGGAGCAGAAATGACTTGTTCATCAACCTATGAATCTGATACAAATACCTTCTCATCATCATTATCTGAAGTTCTCGAATGAGCATTAAAACCCTCTTCAATTATTTCATCCAAAACATCCCTGATAGGCTAATCTGAAATTCCATGTAGTGGACCCTCTTTGAACTTCACACTTCTCTCAATGAAAAGTGAATCAGTAGAAGTTTGTAGCAGCCTATAAAATTTGACACCTTCAGGGTATCCAAAAATATTCATTCAACACTCTGAGGCTCTAGTGCCCTTCGTTTATCAGATGGAATATGGGCCCATGCACGACAACCAAAAATTATGAAATGAGAGACTTTTGGTTTCTTACCACACCAAGCTTCGAAAGGAGTGATTACCTTCAATGATTTGTGAGGAACATAGTTCTTAATGTATTATTCACAATTTATGGCTTCATCCCATAGCTTCAAAGACACTGATTTTGACTATAGCATGCAATTTTCCATCTCTTTCAGTGTCTAGTTCTTTCTCTCGGCAACACCATTCTGCTACGGTGTTTAATACACTGTATGTTGGATATCGATGCCCGATTCAGAAAAAATTTGCTGCATATATTTTTTAACATACTCAACTCCATTATCAATATGAAGGATCTTAATCCTTCCCTCAGATTGATTCTCAATGAGTTCTTTAAATTTTTTAAAATATTGAAAAACTTGAGATTTCAATGTCAAAAAATACACCCATGTGAAGCGAGAGTAGTCTTTGATAAAAGTGAGTACATACCAATATTTTCTAATTGATGGATTAGGGAAGGGTCCCATGAAATAAATATGAATCAGACTAATAGGTGAGGATTCCCTCCATGCTTTTCCTTTGTCAAATGTTTTCTTAGAATGCTTACCAAGAATGTAGCCCTGACAGATCCATTGGAAAATTTGATTTGAGGCAAACTGATTACCATGTTTTCTTTGTTGAGTTGATGAAAGTACCTGTAATTAATATTCCCAAATATCTCATGCCATAAAATACTCTCTTCATTATTATGATTCAAAAATTTTGTACATATAGATTTGGGAATGAAATGAGAGAAGGAATACAACCAAGAGTGATGATTTGCAACACCGTGAAATACTCGAGACCATGTTTTTAAGTCTGAAATCTCCACTGAATATGTATAGAATTAGACCTTTTTTACATAACCTAAATGTGTGATTTTATATATGGAAACAAATTTCATGGACAACAAGGGTACATGAAGCACATTATAAAATTACCCCCCTTCCATAGAATCTATTCATTTACCACATACCTCAACCAGTGTGTCATCTCCCATGAGAATAGAAGGTCATGTGCACTCTTCGATGGACGAGAATGATTCTTTATTTTCATCCATATGATTTGAAGCCCCTAAATAAAGGATACAATTGGATGGGGAGGATGTTAAATCCATCAAAGCGTGACCATCACGATCTTTTTCTCTTCCTTCGGTCGGTTTTTCTTCATCCTTCTTCCTTGGATTTGTCGGGACCATGAGATTGTTTTGCTATAGCATCTTCTCCATCTCATATACATTTTTCCTCATACAATAATATTCAGGATGATAACCATTTTTACCATATATGAATTTATATCTTTCCTTTTTCTTCTTCCCTTTGTGATCTGAAGAAGATTCATCCGTCGGTGTTAAGAACTTTTCTTTCTAGCCTTGGGGTTTTTTCCTTTCCCCTTTTTCCGATATTTGAAATTCGGTTTTCTTGCTTCGTTTGTTGCAAGAGAATGATCTCTATAACCCTTTATGGAGCCTGTGGAAACTAATTTTTCCTGCTCTTTAGTTAGTTCTTCAATAAAATCATCTAAAGAGGGCATTTTCCACTTCGGAGTTGTTAATTTTGAAGCATGAAACGAGGAAACAAAAACTGAATAATCATGACCTAGTTTTGAGAGAATGGAAAGGATGATTTGCTCATATTTTTTCACTAATTTGAAATATTTAAGATGAACTAAAAGAGATTTAAATTTTTTAAAATACTCTTGCAAAGAATCAAAATTTGACGGATTCAAACCTATGAGCTCGTTATCAAAATTGTAGGATCAAAGTTCATCCTGTTTACCGAACAACTCTTCCAACTTGGTCCAGACCCCATTGGGGGATGATGTGGTGTCGAAATGGAAAATAAAGTATATTGATATAGAGAGACATATCATCCCAAAGGATTCATCCATTCGATTGAAATACTTTTCCTTCTCCATAGCATTGGTTGGATCAACTTCTGTACCCATTGTTATCCGGTAGAGACATTTGCTTCAAAGAGAAAGGGTGATCTCAAATTTCCATTCAAAGTAGTTGAATGGAGTTAGGAAACAATTCTTGGGATGAAGGTGTTGATCCATTAATTTTTTCTCCCTCCTTTAATGATCTTTCACTTGCAAATAAAACTAGTATACCTCTCCCTCGGATTTCCTGAGGCTCTGATATCATGTAAAATTCTGAGACCCGAGAGATCTAGAATTCGATGAGAAAAATAAAAATAATCCAATGAATTTGCAAATAAACAAAGAAGAGAGAGATAGAGAATAATTTACTCCAAAATAATGAATGTATTCACAATATCTTGGATATTACAAAGAGATCAATCCAATATGTAGAGAGGAATTGATCTTGTCACTAATAATAGCAATTGCCACTAAAAGTAGTGTAAAAATGGCTAAAGCACATGCCTAAACCTCTAAAATAGATAATACGCACCTAACATGAATATGATAGGGTGAAAAGTGTGAGTTTACTAACTGATTAGATAAACATGCAAAGTTTACTAAAGAAAGGGGGTAAATCCCTAAAATCAAGGGACAATTTCCTTGATTTAAGGAGGAAGGGCGCTCTCCTTCCTTTAGGTGTTTAAAATTTGTGTGGAGGTTGGAAAGGAGTTATTAAGTGGAGTTCTAACTAAATAACTCAAATGTAACTACATAAAATTAAGGAAAACTCCCTAAAATCAAGGAAGGTGTCTCCTACCCTCTCTAGAAAGTCAAATCAAGTGAGGAAAAATGCATTGGAATGCATTAACCAAGGTCTAGGTGCCTAAGACAAGTAATACAACAAGGAAAGTTAGGATTATTCTATAACACATTGAAGCCATGTAAAGAGAAGGACTTCCCGAGGGATAGCGTGGCAGAGAAGGGTGGAGGTCCATTCTCTTGGGTGGTGCAGGTTGTGTAGAAGAGAGTTGGGTACTTGGATTGTTGTGAGTGTTGGTGAAGCATGTGAGAGCTTGAGTGCTGACTGGTTTAGGAAGCCAAGTAACACTATGGACCTATCCTTATGGATTCATAGCCCTGGATCAAGGGTGACATTATTTTTGAGACTTGTAACAACAATGTCTATAGTTGGGTGGAAAGTCCTTGGTTTGTAGCTAGTTGGTTTCTTCTTTTATAAAAGATAGGTTCTCTCTTTTATGGTTTCATTTGCTTGTGTATTTATTTTCACTGCGTATTAAATTATTATATATGATATTTGTACTTATAATATTCATGCTTTCTATTTAATGCTATGCATGGTATATTGCACATGTCTTTTACGGTGTAGTATGAATCTTGATCATTGCATGTATGTATTGCATGCTTCTTTATTAATTAATTGTTATCAGAGATTCAAAATCAGCTAAGAGGTTCCTTTTTTGTGTGGCATGCCTGGTATGTGGGAGGCTGGGTACATTACAAATCAGTATCAGAGCTTTTGGTTCAAAAACCATACTATTATAGGCCATAACAAGTTGGAATCGGGAAGATTCGTTGTCACGGATTTTTATATATCTATATGAATTTGGGGAAAAACAGTGGAAACATTTGAGTGAAATCCCCCAAACTCTTGAACGGATATGTGTTTGAATGATTCCAAGATTGTCTAAGAAGTTAATGGATTCGATCTACGGAGTTGCGGAGCCGAATTCAATTTAGAAGGTAAAATAAAATCATGTTTTAAGGGACACTATAATGATGGATAGAGTTTGGAGAATTGAAGGTTGAGATCATGTTCGATATTGGATCAACGGTCCATATTCGTCCTTGAAAAAAATAAAAAATTGAATGTTTACATGGTTTGGAGAAATTACCAAATCGGTGGCTAGGATTGATTCGATGATTTGAAAAATGAGGAACATCGATGATTCGTATTCATTTCGGTTGTTTGAGGAGTTGGAGAAAATCAATGACCAAGATCATCTTGGCCGAGAGATCAATGACCTAGATTCACCTGGGGTGTTGTCAAAAATTCTAAGTGTGGAAGTTCGCCAATAAAAATCGTCGATGACCAATGGTCGTGGATCAACAATTTTGGTGAAAGGTTGAAGATCGACAAAATAAAATACATGATTGTCGATGATCGATGGTCGGAGATCAGTAGATTCTGGTGATTTTTTATTTTTTTTTCGGACAAAGAAAATCTTCGATCATCGATGAATGATGGTCAGGGATCGAAAAATTTAGGTGAAGTTTTTTTTTTTTCTGGACAAAGAAAATCTCTCGAAGTCCCGAATTCTAGAGTAAATTTGGACCCTTCATATTCGGGGACGCATGTCCAAAGAATAGCAAGGGTTCATAAATTTAGAGTTTGGTAGTCCGAGGGTGTGGTGGTGTTCAGTAGCGAAAACCTCTAAAGTCCCAAACTCTGGAGTAAATATGGATCATTTGTGTTTAAGGACACTCGTCTGCAGATTAACCTATTTGGGAATTCGACATTCGGGGGATTTGTGGTGTAGTGTGGAGAAGTCTCCCAAAGTTTTGAAGTTTCAAAGTCCTGAAGTCCCAAATTCATGAGGCATTAGAGTGATGTGGCATGCTAACTTCACCTAGGGTGATGTGGAAACACTTGATTCTTGCCATGTGTCACCATGTCTCATGTACATGAAACATGTCACCCGTCAAATAGGGCCACATGTCTATGACTTATTCTCTTACATGTAGAAACCCTCGGGGCTTAGTTACTAATGAAGACTTTGGGAGTTCCCCAGTTCGACGTTCTGAAGGAATGAAGTGTGATGAAGGTGAACCCCCGAAGCTACAAAGAGTAGAGTAAATCCTCACTGTTGATCAAAAAAGGAACCATGGAAACATATCATGCAGTTTGGAGACTTGGCACTCCAGAAGAATTGAGAGTGTGGATATTCTGGAAATCCTGAAGCCTAGAGTCTTGTTGCTTATGTTGACCTTCGATATAAACCCTTGATCAATTTTAAACAACATGATCTCAAATATAGTAATTCTTACACAAAAAAATGCCAAGAAGGATTTGACAAAATGGTCACTTGCACATTTTGCAGAATTAAGGGATTTAAACATATCAGCTTTAAATGCCTATTGAATAAATGGAAGAAGACGAGGGATCCTCCAACCATGATAAAGAGGACAAAGGCCAGAATACCAAAATTGGCAATGCAGAGATAAAATCCAACAGACACAAGTGTTACACGTCAAAATTACTCAACCGGATAAGTGTCGCATGTTCCTCTCAATTGTCGTAAGTGTCACATCTGCCTTACAACTTTCGCAAGTGTCACAAGTTGGTCACAAGTGTCGCAAATGATGTTCGAGCATAATGCCATGCCGACAACACTAAGGAGACACTTATAACACCTCATGTGCTAGATTTGGAGAAGAAGAAATGGTTAACTGAAGTCAATGAACTCTTAACACATGAAGAGAGCTCTAAAACAAAGGTTTTTGAGGGGGAGCGCTCCCCTATATCAGCCTTAGGAGCATTGATGCTCCCCTACAAGGCTTCAGGGAGCGTTATAATGCTCCCATGCCCCCTCTGAAGGAGCGCTACTCATCTTGAAGGTGTTGGCGCTCCCCTCAAGATTATTAGGGAGTGCTACAACGCTCTGATGCCCCTTCTAAGGGAGCTCTGCCTAATCTGAGGCAGTAGTTGGCCCGTTGAGGAGAATAAGGGGGGGATCTTTCAAGATTAGGAGGTAGTTGTATTAAAATTCTTGGTTTCATCAAGAGATTCCTGATCTGAGGAGGAAGTTCTCCAACTTGTTCTAAAGATAACTCAAGAGTTTAAGCTCCTCTTAACCTATTTAAGTAGGCTCTATGATGGTGGAAAGGGGGAAGAACTGCTAGTATGAGACCTATGATCTTGGAGGAAACACACAGTCATCCAGAAGAGAGTGATCAGTGAAGCTGTTGTTATCCAAGTTGTGGATCTTTCAGGCAAGGGTTAGACGAAGAGGACTTGACGAAGTTGTCGCATTCACATCTACAATTGTAGGTACTGTTGTCCTTATTCTCATTAATATGACAGGCTTGGCCTGTTTCTTTCTAGTTTGTGTCTAATGTTACATGAACTTATCATTAATTGATAGATATGTTTTCAAGCTAATATCAATAGAGTAGGAAGTGGTAGTATCTTGTTTGTCTGTAGAACTCAGCGAGGAGCAAAGGATTGGAACGCAACTTGGAGTGTGCAGGGACAAACGTCGATAAAGAGGTACTTCTGTTATCCTTCCTTCTCATGTGTTAGTTTAGATAGATTTGAAAGGAAGTCAGTGTCCACGTTAAGAATTTTCTTTCTAGAGTTAGGGTCAAGCTCTTAGAGGTGATCTACCTGTCCGCAGGGAGATTTTCCTACGACAAAAACTGGCGACTCCACTGGGGAGATAGCCTCAAAATCGAAACTTTTTGTTTTGATTTTCTCCTCATTGAACTAGTTTTACCCCTTTATTGTTTCAGACCTAGTTCACTCCTCTTTTGATTGGTTTCATGAGCTTATTGGCTCCTTACCCCATCATACTCAGCATAGTTGTCGAAATTAAATTGCATTTTTTTGATTTTTTGACATTTTTGGGAATTTTTAGACTTGGCGCCCCTGTCCTGGTGTTAACAGAGCGCCAGCGCTCCCTAATAGCTTTGTACAGAGCACTATAATTCTCCTTTCCTTTGGCAACAGAGCACCAGCCCTCTTTTGGCCAAAAAACCTTCCAGAATTGCTTTTTCTAGGTTTTACCTCTGTGTCTCTTCTGCTGGGTAACCTTGTGAGTCAATGTTTCTTCCCTTTCAGCCTTGACATATGTCTTTTTGAAGAATGAACATATTACTATTTGGATTTTGTAGCCTTCTTCACCATTTTTGTTGAGTCTTTCTGTCATTTGGAGTTTGAGACCTGTGCATTGTCTTTCTCTCTGCTCAACTGAGTAAAAACCCTGGTGAAGGTCATCAAAGGCCTACAGACCCCGTCATCTTAATTTTAGTTAAGATCATTGTTCTTCAACTTTTTCTTTTGGGTGTGAAGTTTGTTTTCTCTTTGATTGTTTCGTTTCTTTCGCATTTCATTTTGATTGCAACGAAAGGGTGTATTGTTTGTATGACTTTTGCTTGTGCTAGTTTGGTTTCCATTCATACGAGAAGATAATTAGCAAGACGAGCATTGTGTTGAATTGATCATTATTCATATGCAAACAATAAAAGGCATATTCATGATTGATTGTGCATGTTAGAAGGCATCTTGAAAGTTTAGGCATTGCATCAGGATTTGATTGAGAAAAAGAATTGTTTGAGGACACTCTTTATTTGTGCTTGTTAGTGAAAAGAAATTTATCTCTCCCTTAGATAGATGTTCATCGAAAACAAATGAATGCTTATCATATTTGATGCATTTTTGGGACTGAGTCATAATTCCATTCGTTTCACTTCCATGCACCCCTTTGCATAAATAACAGTCGTAAAATCAACACTAATTAAAAATTATTTGGAACTTTTTCTTTTCTAGGATCCTCCACCAACAGTAGACTAGGATTAGTACTTTGGATTAGGCTGTGAGCATAACTCTCCAAAGTTTCCAAAACAAACATTAGTATCCTAAGTTAGGGTGAGTGAAATCCAATTATCGTATAAGTCTGCCTGGGATCCCCCTCTCACACAGGAGTTACGCACGAGGTCGCATTCGGGTGAGCTACGGGGGCTAACCCTTCGTGGTTTAACTGATTGTGGTGGTCATATCGTATTATGGGGATCACTTTGAGGTAAATCCACAATTACTGCGTGGAATCCTTTTAGTTGATTTTGGGCTTGATACCCTGCCCATACGTTCGGATAGGACTGTCGACTGTTCCCACCTAGGGGATGACTGCGAATTGGTAACCTTAGTGGCCATAATATTTAGGGTATTACACAAGGTGACAGTGATGGGAAGTCTCACTATATCTGGAGCAGACATTGGTCAAACTCACTAGGGCTCCTTGGAGGGTAAATCCACAATTACTGCATGGAATCTTGCACCAAGGCGTAAGTCCATTAAGAAGGTCTCCATTGTAATGGTTCCACCCTATCCCTACCCCTTCTAGACTTGATCACGCGACGTTGGATTTCATCACCAACTAGTACGGTCATCAAAAGAAGGTCATGTTTGCTTGGTTGTGATTCTTAGATTTTTTAGCGTGTGTTGTTTCTTTTCGTTAGTTGGCCATAGATCTCTTTCTCCGACTCTTCTTTGCCAACATCGACCCTCCACAGCGCTCGCGGAGGCTACAGGGACTTCCTTCAGAAAACATGGAAGGAAACACCCCTTTACCCCCTCATTCTACGGAGGAATCTCCTCAACAGAGTGAGGTTCAAAATACTACAACTTCCCAGGAAGAAGTTCCCATTCCTTTGGAGAATTTTTGAATTGTTTCAGAATCTCCGGAAGATTACCGCATTCCGGAGGGATACGAACGATAGATCCTCCACCTAAATTCTGCTGGAGAATTTGTTGTCGTCAATCCTTCTGACATTCCGGCTGGGTCTCCTCAAAACCCTTTAGCCAATGACCCTTTCTGGACCGCAGACATTGTTCGAAGTCCACCACGCTTGGTGCGAGATCTTTATGGAACTAGAGAAGGTGTCGACGTACCTTTTTCCTACACCATACCTCCAAATCATTTCACCGATACCACCACTTTTATAGCCACACCACCCGTTGGTCTGAACATACCATCCGTTGGCCCAAGGTCTACTATTCCCCTCCAGATAACCCATTCGATAATGGCCCCACACATTTCGACTGTCCCCACCGGTAACGCGGTGGTTAATCAAGCTCCGATTGGCACACTTGTAACACCAAGACCTACACTCCCTTTTGGATTCAGGGCACTGAATGCTTCCATTTCCACCACTGCCCAAACTACTACCCAAGTTATACCAGGAAGTTCCATACCTATCCAACAACCCGAAGGGACTGGTCTTGGTGGTCCTAACCCGCTTGGTGGCACCGGTCAGTCATTAACATCTGGCTCTCAAATTCCCTTCGGAGGGAACCCTAATGTTGGGGGGCATCCTCCCACCGAAGGAAAAATTACATTCGAGGGGCACCCTCATGCTGCGGGGCAGCCTCAATCCGGAGTCTACCATCAACCGTACGGACAAAATGTGTTCGTTGCACCCAACCCGTGGAACGTCCTTTTTCAAGGAAACCCACAGTTCTCGACAGGAAAAAATGTTCAGACTCCGCAACAACCCCCTTATGGACAAATGCCAAACCCACCCTATAACCCACAAAACCCATTCGGTTATCCTCCACTCACACATGCTTCTCAAAACATCTCAAATCCTGTGTACCTTGGTCAAAACCAACCTCACATGAGAGGGCCCACTAGTTACAATTATCCACATAACCCAGTATTGGGCCCCACTAGTGTCCCTCTGCCACACCAGCACTACCCATAGGTTAACCGACAACTACCTTTTCTAGCTACCCTGGATCTTCCATACTTGTCTCGGTTAACGAATGATCCTATTTATCATTCCTCGGTTTGGCCAACTATTCCAGCTAAACTTCCTTCTGATATCCCAAAATTCGACGGAAAGTCCGGAGAAGACCCGAACAACCATGTGATGACTTTCCATTTGTGGTGTTCATTCAACTCCCTCATGGATGATTCGATTCGTTTGCATCTTTTCCAATGAACACTTACGGGTTCCACAACGAAATGGTATATTGAACTACCACGTGCATCTTTTCACGATTTCAACTCCCTCGCCATGTCCTTCCTCACGCATTTCCAACTACCCATTCGATACGAGATGGGTACTGAACTATTAACCTCCCTTCATCAGATAACTTTTGTACACATCTCCGACCATATTCATGAATGGAGACAATGACGAAGGCTAATCAAAGCAGTCATTCCTGACCAATTGTTAGCGGAATGGTTCACGAAATCATTTTTACCCCAGATTGCTCGTGACATTGCCATGGGTGGTGTAGTCACCGAGGAAGAAGCCATTGCCCAAGATCAGTACTTAGACTTAGTCTATTCACAATCCAGTACTCTATATGAGTTGATACCGAACGCTACCCATGCCACTAACGACCCATCTAAACCATCGACTGCTTCGCATGCGGATGGAGTTATTGGCTCCATCAAAACTCAATCTACTACCCAGTCTACTGGAACGATCCAGCGGCCCACTTCGACGGATGCTCCCAGTTCGAATACACCCACTTCTACCCCCCCTCAAACGCAGGTCTCTAATGTGAATGCAGTCCAATCAACCCTTTCACAACAACTGAGGGGCAAGAAGAAAGCGAGAAACAAGCCAAAGAAGAACAATAACAATGAACAACCCAAGACCCAACCGCAAACTCCTACTGCCGAAAAACAACCACAACGGAAACTGAAATTCCCATGTCTCATTTGTGGTGACAATCACTACACTCGAGACTGCCCACATCTCGATGAAGTGGCCAAAATTTTCAAAGGAAATTCACAACCCGCTGTGCTCACTCAGCCTTTTCCGCAACAACAATATTTGGTTGCACAAACCCCCACGTCGGGGGGCAGTTCCAACCAACCTCATGATGAGGCCTCGAAAAGTGCCCACATCTACATGTTTAATGGAGTTAATCTAACCACTCGCTCTGCAACATATGACATGCCAGTTAAACCTGATAAGTCGAGGATTGCTAACGGTTCTCCGTCAGACCCGTTACCATCCTCCGTCAATCCTCCGTCTGTTAGCCCTCCATCTGGGCCACTGCAGATTGAGAAACCTTCTTTTGACTCCATCTTACACCCTCCTAAGAGCACCATCCGAAAATCTACCTTCAATCCTAATTCACGGGCTGCCCAAAATTACAACATTGTAGAAGATTTGGCCCAAGCCCCGTGTGCCATGTCCGCCTTGGAAGTTCTACAACACTGCCCTAGCCAACGTAGAACACTCTTAGCCTCCATTGGCGTTTTGATCCTGAGTCATCAAACAACCTCACTTTTAATCTGGATGATCATCAACCGTGACTCTCCCACCATCTAGCTTTCCAAATCGATGTTGTTGTTCACAATCAACAAATCCACCGGATTATCCTGGATGAGGGAGCCTCCACCTATGTCATGTCTCTAGCCTATTCTAAAGGATTCAAATAACCTACCCTTAACAAATCCACTACCATGTTACGCGCCTTCGATGGACAAGGTTTTCATCCTCATGGATTATTACAATCCTTAGCCGTTTAGTTGGGCGGCAAAACTGTTACCATTGACGTCGAGGTGGTCGATGCTCCCCTCGATTACAACCTATTAATCAGAAGAAGTTGGTTCTACACTATGACTTCCATCACCTCGTCGGTGTTTCGATGCATACAATTCCCCCATCAAGGCAAAATTGTTACCATCGATCAACTTGATTTCTACACACCCAACGCTCGCATCCCTGCTACTAACAACATTCCCTTTTTGGGAGACCACTCGGTTATGTATGAAAGCGTTGGTGTTGGCTTACTGAAAGATTCTAGCCTCATGGGTACTTTCCCTACACCACTTCCACCTGCCGCACATCATATTTCCACCGTCAATATGATATCGAATACGCCTTATCAATCCTTGGAATCATCTGACCCCTGGATTGTGCCTATTCCTTTGGAATTCGATGTGCTCGGTGACACTATGTCACTTAGCCCAGCCGAGGCTGCATACGTATCCATTCAATTTGCCTCTCCCTCTTCGAACACTTCACATTCATTGGCACCTGATACTTACTCGATTCCCTCGTGGTTGGATTCCCTGTCGTCTACCGTTGATTACATTTCCAAAAATTTTCCTTTGGAAGAATCTATTATGGAAATGCTTAGCATTGATGATCTTCCCTGGGATGATAACCACCATCGATCCTCTTTTCTTTCACCTTTGGAAGAAATCCACCAAGACATACGATCTATCTCCCCTCTCGATGTTACCAAAGCTCCGCAATCTCTTATCCTCACACAAGATACTTTCTCTGAGGGGAACATGGGTAACATATCTACTACGATCACGATTGACATTTCAATCAAAGAAGGTGTCGTGGAAAACATCAACCTTGGTGCTAATTTCACACCCGACGAAGTGGTTTCTTACACCACTTTGTTCAAGGAATTACATGATGTCTTCGCATGGAGTTACGAGGAAATTCCAGGGATCGACCCTTCAATTGTCGTACACGAAATTAAAACCTACCCTGACGTGAAACCGGTTCGACAGAATCTTTGCCCGGTTCATCCCAAGAAAATCGCAGCTATAAAGGCAAAAGTCAAAAAACTTCTAAAATGTGGCTTCATCTATCCCACCCCTTTAACCGAATGGGTCTCCAACCTTGTTCTGGTTGATAAGAAACAAGGGACCATCCGTTTTTGCGTTGACTATCGAGATCTCAACAAAGCTTGTCCCAAGGACAACTACCCTACACCCTTCATTGACCAAATCATCAACAATTATGCAGGGAGTGTAATCTTCTCTTTCATGGATGGCTTTTCTGGAAATAACTAGATTGAAATCTTGCCTGCGGATCAGCACAAGACAGCCTTCATCTTCCCTTGGGGAACTTTTGCTTACCAAAAGCTACCTTTTGGCCTTCAAAATTCTAGGGCTACTTTCCAGTGAGCCATGTCGTACGCTTTTCATGACATATAGCAGAACTGTATCTCGACGATTTACCCGCCCATTCACTAAATCGATCCGATCACATTGATCATTTATGGGCGATTTTTCTTCGATGTAGGTTCTACCGTATTCGTCTGAACCCGCACAAATGCATTTTCGCTGTCGAATCTGGTCGACTCCTCGGTTTCATTGTCTCCAAAGATGGGATCAAGGTGGATCCCTTAAAGATCAAGGCCATCTTAGCCTTACCTCCACCTACCAATTTAACCCAACTCCATAGTTTGCAAGGCAAAGCAAACTTTCTTCATCGTTTCATCTGCAATTATGCCAAGATCACTAAAGGATTTATGCGGTTACTACAAAAGAACATCCCTTTCATCTGGGATGACGCTGCTCAACGGTCATTCGATGCTCTCAAGCACTCTTTGATCCATGCACCTTTGTTACATCCCCCTGAATATACAAAGGATTATATCCTTTACTTGGCCGCTTCCACTTCCACCATTGCGATGGTGTTAGTTCAAGAAGATACCAATGACGAAGAACATGTGATTTATTATCTGAGCAAGAGTTTATCTAGACCCGAACTCAGATATTTGCATGTTGAGAAACTGGCTCTGGCATCCATCATCGCTGTCCAAAGGTTCCGCCATTACATCTTATTACGCACCACCACGGTAATCGCAGACTCCAACCCTATGTACCACGTCTTGACACGTCAAGTACTTGGGGGAAAATATTCAAAATGGATCATTATTCTTCAAGAATTTGATCTTGAGTTTACAAAGGCCAAAGCCAAAAAATCCCTGGTGTTTGCCGAGCTCATCTGTGCTCTCCCTTGTGCCAATGAAAACATTGAACCTAGAGATTCTCTCCCCGATGAATCTCTCTTCCTCATCAGCACCTCTAATCCTTGGTATGGAGACATTCTCCTCTACCTTCAAACCCAACGTTTTCATCCCAACATCTCTCACGAAGAGTGTCGATGCATTCATCACCACTCTCGCCATTATATCATTCTCGGTGACACTTTGTATCGCCAGGGTATTGACACCATCCTTCGGCGATGTCTGATTCATGAGGAGGCTGAACGGGTTTTGAATGATTGTCACCTTGGCGCCTATGGAGGTCACCTTTCAGGGATGGCCACAGCCCAAAAAATCCTACGTGCCGGCTACTTTTGGCCCTCGATTTTCAAAGATTGCATCGAGGCCGTCAAAAAATGCCCACCCTGCCAAATCTTTAACAAGAAGGCACACACCCACCCTACAACGCTACATCCTATTATCGCCATAGACTCCTTTTCCAAATGGGGCATCGATTTCATGCAGTGTAAGCCTACCTCAGCCGGGGGGCACGGTTACATCATCGTCGCTATCGATTATTTCACCAAATGGGCTGAGGCTATGCCTACCTTCCTGAATGATGGCTGTACTACAGCTCTATTCCTCTTCAACCACATCATAACTCGTTTTGGTGTACCACATGCCATTGTCACTGACCATGGTGCACACTTTGAAAACCATATGATGAGCGAGTTACATGTCAAATTGGGTTTTCTCCATGAAAAATCATCCCCTTACTACCCTCAGGCGAACGAACAAGTTGAGGCTATCAAAAAATTCCTAAAAACCATGATCCAATGCATGGTAGGGGAAAACAAAACATCATGGAATTTACAATTATTCTCCACTCTCTGGGCCTATCATACCTCTATGAAAACTTCAAATGGATTTACTCCTTTCTAGTTGGTCTATGGCATTGAAGCCATCCTACCAATCGAGTGTGAGATTCCATCACTCAAACTGAAAGTAGACCTCCTGCCCCATACCTCTGCTAAAGAAGAATGATTCTTGTATCTATCCAAATTGGATGAAATACGTCGCGACGCTACTCTCGCCAATGAGGCACATCGGAAATGAATTAAGAGTCAATATGACAAATCCGTCCACCCTCGGACTTTCGCAGAAGGAGACTTAGTCCTCGTTTATGACCAAGCTCACGATAAATTGGGAACAAGAAAGTTAGAACCCATGTGGCACGGTCCTTACATCGTGAAACATGTCTTACATAAAGGTGCCTACGAATTAGTCAACCATGATGGAATTTCCCTGGGAGAGCCTCAAAACGGGATTTACCTTAAGAAGTACTATGCCTAGATCACCTAGCATTTGTACTTTGTACATTATTGTATTTTAGTTTGGTATGTATATTTATTTTGTGTGCTCGAGTATTTACCGTTGCCACTCATGTCTGTGCCTGTGTTTTCATGCACAGATGACGTCTTCCTTTCCTATATTTTTTGGGTTCGCGGATGGCACTAGCTGACATACCCGAAACATTGCTTCAGCAGCTTGGGTTATTTACCAATTTGATGAGGTGGTGAGTTCAGGAGGTATCTCCTTAGGACCAACAACCAACAATATGGCAGAATATCACGCTGTCATCAGACTGCTGACCCAAGCTTCCTCCCCAGGTATCTCTCGTATCATTATTTACTTAGACTCCCAACTCGTGGTTTATCAACTCAATCGTATCTATGCTATCCATAGTCCTATCCTACTACGTCTACACTTGCAAGTTCGTTGTATTGAATGAATGTTCGATTACATTGAATATAGACACATTCCAAGAGAACTTAATAGTGTTTCAGATTCGTTAGCTAATTATATCATGATCGGTATCTTGCCCACATATAATATTTAAGGAAAGAAAAACTGTACATTACATGTAAATTAAAACACATCACAGACATCATCATGTACAAATCATTGGCATCGTAAAAACTAGAAACTGTATATATATATATATATATATGGTGTGACTGAAATGTTTGCATTACATCAAAAAGTATGTAGGAAAGAAAAATATTGGGTCTTTCCACCCATACAATGTTGCCTGACAAGGCATACAAAATATGATCACGGGAGAGACTCTAATCTCCCCGCACTACATTGTGTTGTGAGTAACACACTACTGCATGCACTACATGCCTCAATAGAGAATTGATATTCTCCGGTACTCCCACAGTGTGTTGCTACAGATGTAAAGGCACTTCTCTCCTTCACAAAGGAGGGATGCCCATCGTAAGGCCTTGAAGGTTTCTCTCGACCTCTCGGAGACCCATCACTGGTACTGCCGGATCTGCTACAACCGGCACGCCCCCATGATATCCTGGTACCGGTACATCAGCTGGACGCACTTCTCCCTTGTTTGCATGTTGGAAACAATACATCTATTAGAACTCTTCTACATACCCCCAAAAAATATATATATATATATACATCAAAAACTTTAAAAAACAAAACTAGACAAGGTATGGCTTAGTCTCTTACCTGACTCATCCCAGTCTTCCCCCATGGGCAAAATCAATTCCATGCTCCCACGGAAATCTACCTCAGCATAAGGGAAGTCCTCTATCTATAGGTACTTCCGTCTCAGCCAGGAAAAGAAATCCCCAGTGAAATGGAACTCTGACTCCGATACTGGCCTTGGAGACAGACTAGTCCACCTATCCATCCTAGTTTCATCCACTGGTCACACCACCAGTGCTATCTGAGGCTGCATCTGAGGGATGCGCTCTAGAAAAAATGAGACCAAAAATGATCCATAACCAAACTGCTTCTGTCCAGTCCTACATCGTGAGATCTGTTCCTTCACATTTCGAAGGAACACTGCACTCCAGTTGAATAGTGTTGGTTCTAAACACTGAACACCGTAAGACACCTGTGATCTTGATGCCAGATGAGCACTAGTGCTACCTGTCACATTCGTGATAGAAAACAGTATAGACCGGAGGGGAAAATCTCAAATATCCTTGATAGAGATCCTACCCCCTACCAGCCTTGCTCCTGGGATGTAGTGGCATGCCAGATACACGTCCACTTGTTCAGGTAGCGCCCTCTGTCCGGAGAACAATATTGGGACCCCTCTTTTTGAGAGGCTGGTCAAAAAGTACATGTCTTCTAACTCAATGGTTAAAAGTTGTGTGCCGATTCAGAATCCTTGTTCTGCAACATCCCAGAGGCCAATCATATGCTCGAGCAATAAAATCTCTCTGTTCATTTTTTGTAACTTTAAGAATTTGAGCAAACCACAAGCTCGCAAAGTGGCCCATGTGTGAGGACTCTGCAAGGCGGATAAGTCATCCATCTCATGTTCCCTCTCTTTCCACTCGATCATGGTTGCCGAAGTTATCTACAAAACAAAAAAATCAAGAAATTCGTTATTTCCACGTTTTGACAATTTTGGCAATTTTTAAAAGCAATTTAAAACATGAAATAAGATGCCCACATCATTTAAAAGTAAACACACACTCTTTTTTAACCACCACGCACTCTCTTAAGCATTTAACATTCATCAAACAATGATAAAAATGTTTTAAAAATATCAAAACGATTTTATGGCTGCGTGGGCGTGCGTGGGGGATTTCCCATGGATTCTTTGCTAAAAAATGACCTATCTAATTGACTTCTAGGGCGTTGGCATCTTAACCATCCATTCCTAGAACGTTTTTTCAAAACAAATCCTGTTTTCCCATTGATTTTCAAAGAGGCCGATTTGGTTCTAATTGGGGCAACTTAGGGCTTCGTGTTTTAAAATAAATAATGCTATGAAAATGAATACCAAACCATGTAATTGAAAGAGCATGAGATGGACACCTACCTAGTTTGAACAACGAGCGAAATGGTCAATCGTAGCTCCGGTAGCAAACAAAACAAGATCCACTTCAAATTGAGAATCTCCACTACTCCAAAAACCTTGCAAAATGAAATGGTAAATGAAATTTCAAATCAATTGTCATTTATAAATTTTCTTTTTTCATAAGGTATAGTCATTTTTTGGGTTTCTCTAATGACATAATGGCTTCACTAAAACCTGGTTTGTAGTTTTGGCATCGCAGGTTTCTTGGCAGTCCTGATGGATTATTCATCTTGTCACACATATGAGCATAGTCTTAGTTCGTTCTCGAGCTCAATAATATGAGAACGCAACCGGGTAAACTTTTATCTCTTTTTCGGACCCGTATAGATACGAACACATGAAAAAGGAGCCCCCCTAGAGTCTTCTTTAAACCCTTTTCAGACTCTCTAAATATGAAAAGATTGTCGAGTGACCTTGCTTCCTTTCACACTCGTTAAAAGGTCAGAAAGGGCGTCTTTCGAGCGATAGTTTAACCCTTTTTTGGTCTCGTTGGACTATTGTACGAAAAAGGAATTGAGAGAGTTCTCTTTTAAGTGTTTTTCCAAACTTTATAATCCCGAAAAACCTTCGAGTTTTCTGTATTTGGACTCGTTAAATCACACATCGACAGACCCATATGGGACTGAACCCTTACTTCTTTCAGTTCATTAAACAAAGGAAGAGGAACTTACCGAAGGTGAGTTATATTGAGCATGTGTTATCCTCCTCGAGCTCATTAAACCAAAAAGAGGTACTCATCTATCTGGATAGGGGAAAAATTTAAAGGAGCAAGCCAAGCAGTCTCTTGAGAACATCATCCAACACTTCTTAGAGTCACCCTTGAACACGACACTTTGTCATTTGCACATATCATAATCCGCTGAACCTCTGCACTGAGCCAATCCTCTAAGTTTCTTTCACTCCTTTGGGTCACCCGACACAAGTCACAACACCCACTGCATAGTTTTGGTCCATGTCATGTTTTGTTGTTGTGCCTCGATGTTCAAGAGAAGTATCCGCCTCGAGAGTCAGCCATCCCAAATATCTTGCTTCAAAACCAGTGTCAGTCCATGTCCTTTTAATCTACCAACTACATCTCTATTTCTGTTTCGTGTCGTTGATGGGGGATACATCAAGGCCCTCCCTCGATGATTCTATTCATGTTGACTTCAACACATTATCCGGGAATCAGACTTAGAAACCAATTAGTACTTTGGGACCTGCATGCCTTAATGGCAGGCCTCCTCACATTCAACAGTAGGTTTACATCATTGACCTCTGATCGACTGATTCCACGGATGCTCAACTTCAGTTCATCTATTCACATTCACTGGAATGTACTAGGGTACCTTGGGAATCATTGACATTAATGGTGATTTCCCTCGCGCTTGTTAACGGTTCACACCATTGACTGGTAATCAAGTGGTTTCTGTCGTGTTCGACATCAAGACATCTATTCACATGGTCATATTCATACCATATTGGGATTGGTAAGAAGACCCTAGGTTGAGCGATCACTTTGATATATGCTTTGCCCAGGCTGCGAAGGAATTTCTATTGGACAAAGAACACATACACTGTAACATAGATCCACTTTGTATTGGTCGTGGCTATGTCTTGTCATCTCGTAGATCCACTGTGTATTTTTCGTGGCTACGGTCAGTCCGAGTCATCAGAGTATAGATCCACATTGTATCTTCGGTGGCTATACCTTTTTATCAATACAATTATGGATCCGCGGTGTATTTTATGGCGGCCATATCCACGGTTATTCCAGAAGTGCTAAAAGAGATCATAGAAACCACTCACCTCCTTACTCAACAAGAATTTTTTATGCATCTGAATATTCCTTAAGAAATTTAGAGGTGTCTCCTGTTAGGCACCAAAGAAGGAGACATGAGGTGGAAATTTTTCAAGGAGGGTTGAGGAATCTCAATCCACCATCCTTTGATGGTGAAAGAGAAAGAGAAGATGATGTTGAAGCATGGTTTCTTGGACTCAAGAGATATTTTCAATTGCACAACTTTTCATCGAACCTAGAATCCATAATTTCCACCGACCACTTACATGGGAAATATGTTATGTGGTGGGATCAACTGAAGCAAGATGAACATATTAATGAGAATAAGATCACTTGGAAGCAATTGAAGAAGTATTTCCAAAAGGAGTACCTCTCAGAGAATTTATATGACCAAAAAATGTAGGAGTTTTTTGAACTTGGGATGGGAAGCATGACCATGGTAGAGTATGCGAATAAGTTCTTGGGGTTTTTAAAGTATGTAGGGTTTATAAAAGATAATAAGGTGAAAGTGCATTGGTTCTTGAGTGGATTTCCATCCTTTTATAAAGAAAAGATTTGGTTGGTGATCCCAAGACCTTGACTAAGGCCATCAAGAAGGATAAATACTTGTATGAGCAAGTCTAGGGTAAAGAGTCCATGCACAAATATTGGAAGGATAAGAAGAAGGATAATTATGATCATAGGAAGAAGGGATTCAAACCTCCTTTCAATAGAAATGAACCTAGTAAAAATCAGCAAGACAAGTATGATAAGGGTGAATCTAAGAGAGAAGACTTATTGGAAAAAAGGGGAAGACCACCAATCCAATGTTGGGGATGCAAGGAAGATCACCTACACAAGTATTTCCCACACAGAAAGGACAGAGTGAAGACTGTGCGCAACATCCAAGAGGATACAACAGTCAAAGAAATGGGAAGGATTTATGCATCCTTAGATGATCGACAAGAATAATACCAATCCAACCTGATCGATGTGGAAGGTAAGATCATAGATCAACTTGTTGCTATTCTAATTGATTCTGGAGCAAGTCATTGTTACATTTGTAATATCCCTAGGCCGAACCCAATTGTAATGTAAATGAAAATGTACTTAAGCTAGTGAGTTGTTTGATATCATTTTTTGTCTGCACATTTCATGGCATAGTGCACACATGTACTACATAATAAAATGAGGAAGTTTGCACATTCCAGGATACCGCGCGCAACAACATAAGTGCATGTGATTTTGAGTCCAGGTAGACTTTTGTGTATATGTTGTGTTTTATAGGATGGTGATATAGTTATTATAAGCTAGGATGCTTATGTTTTGATTAGGCTGGAGAGCCTAGATGTTAAAGGCCACTGCGCCTATTTTTTTATATGTCTCATAATTAATATAAAATACATTGTTGAGCGCAAATCAACCACGATAAAAGAGATGGGGGACTAAACTCCACTAGTTAGGGAAAGGGAGGGGCCTAAAAGTTAAGGAAAAAGGATAAGCTAGGGATCTTAATCCAAAAAAGAATATTAGATTAATATTTCTTAAATCATAAAGTATGGATAATTATTTTATCCTAAGTTCTGAAGTTGGGGACAAGTAGGCCAAAGTATCTCCCAACATGAAAAGTGTTAAATTGGGGATGTGCATACATATTGTTGGGACTTAGCTCATTTTCCCATATTTTCCATCAATCTTGGACCATCATTCCTTCCACAATTCAGTCATCCAGTCAATCATCCATGAGCATGCACACACCCATTGAACTATCCTTTATATCTTCATGAACGTACCTAAACCTGTATCCATAGCCATTTTATGTTTGTGTATCTAGTTAGATTCAAAGCTAGACTGAAGAAGTTGGTTGTCAGGCCCGTGGGATATTGAAGAGACGGGCTGTTAGGCTCGTGAGAAATTTATCTCTGACTGAAAGAATTGATGGGAATTGATTTCCTGAAGGTGTTGAACTGCAACTAAAGTGATCTGAGACTTCTTGTTCGGCCTATTGCTGAAGCCTAAAAAGGAAGTGGGGAAGATGAAGGATTGTTGAGCAGAGAAGGGGCACACTTCCTGGGGTGGGATAGGCATGTGGGGAATGAGGGATTCTAGGTTGTTAGTTTGAGTTGGCACCTGTGACGGAGTCTTTCTTGTTGTCTATGAACCATTAGCCTGGTTAGGAATCCCTTTACCGAGTGGAGTTTAGTCCCAGCTTGGGGGTGACCCACTGTTGAGAATGATGAATAGTGTGGTCTAAGTCTAGGAGGTTCGTGGAAGGTTTGCACGCAGTTGGTGACATTCTTACCAAGATAAGTGCCAATTGTGTGATAAATTTACATGTTGCATTTTTATTTACATGCTTATTCATATGTGTTGTTATAATTGTGTTTATTTTTATGGGTATTTCCTGTATATGATGCATGTATGTGTTTATTGTTATTTTAGTGTGAATCCATGTATTTAAAAATGCATTTGTATGTTTACGCTTTATATATAATGCTTCTGCAAGAGTTCTCTGTGTGTATATTTTAATTGCATGCAGTTCAAAAAAATTATGTGGCATAACTCAGTTGGATGTTGGGTATGTTACAGTATGTTCCGCAGAGAGAATGTAAGAGTTCTCTGGCATAGCGTGGCCCGACATGGATGGCCAGAGACGTCACAAAATGGTATCAGAGCTTCATTTTTCAACACTGAGCCTGGATGGGCTGAGAAGTTTGGGTTTAAGAGAAATTTCATAGAGGATTGATTTCAAAGTGGCCAAATTTCGAGTTATAGAGCGTCCTTGGTAAAAAGTAACAACAATCATGTGGAATTGAGAAAAAGCCCCAATTTCTATTATTAAATTCATGGGAAAATTGAGAAATTCATCCATGTGATTAGATATTATTAATTTAATATCTGTTCTAGAAAATTCAGACCTAGAATTGGTTGAATTTGAAGTCACAGTGAAGCTAGGATAGTTGGAGCGAGTTTTATAATTAAATTATCAATTCGTGACTTGAGTTTGGAAACAAATTGTTCCAGAAATGTCAACCTACTGCTAATTGTTGTTGCAGAGGTTGAATTGGTGTTATCGGGGTGAAATTGAATGAATTTCATGGTTGCTGAATGTCGATGGTAAATTGGGGAAAAAGTTAAGCCAAAAGCCCCAATTTCTGCATCGAAATTCATGAGGAATTGATGTGCATAAAAATGTTAGTGTGCGGGTGTGCACACTAAATTTTGGTGTCGTGTGGAAAAATGTTAGTGTGCAGTTGTGCGCGCTAAATTTTGGTGTCGTGCGGAAAAATGTTAGTGTGCAGATGTGTGTGCTAAATATCAGCGTTGCACGGAAAAATGTTGATATACAAGACCGCATGCTAAATTTAGCATTGCACAATGTCCACACACATAATAATGATGCACGTGGTGTGTGCAGTGTTGGCAGAGTGTAGAGGAGTTTTGTTGGTGCACACACAATGTGGGTATATGTTGTCATGCGACAGTTTGGTTAGTGGTGCACACAGAGTTTTGGTGCGAGGTGGAGACATACTAAAATTTGGCATGGTGCAAGGTGTAGAGTATAATGCGTGTGGAATATCAACATGTGATACAAAAACTGTGCGCAACAAGTAATAGTGCAAGAACCAAAACTGTGCGTGGTGAATATTGGCATGCGACACAAAAGTAGTGCGTAGTTATTGGTGCAACAGAGAAGTGATGCATAGTGGTTATATGTACGTGAAGCAGGATTTTCCTTGTGATGTTTCTACGCATGGTAAATATGGGTGTATATGTTGAAATTTGTGCATGCAAAGTCATTTGAAGGGTGAACAACGATAGAAAACCAACAATTTTTTGTGATGTTTTATATCATTTGAACGTCATCTTTTTGCAACACGTTTTTTAGGCCCTTAAGAGCATTTTTAGCAATGAAAAAACCATAAGAACATTATGTGCCAAGGCACACTATGTATTTTTATCTCAAATAAAATATCTCAGAGAGATATTTCTAATGGTGTAAACCATTCGTCAAACGAATCTTTTATGAGAAAGTTACAACACAAACAGTGAAGGGTAAATTTTAAGACCCAACTAACTTCAAAGAGTCATAACTTTATGCTCTGGATTCAGATTGAAGTGCAGGAGTAGTCAATGGAAAGATATTGAGCCATATAGGACATTCCAAAAGATCAATTAAATTTTTTGGCATGCTAAACATGTTTAAAATGGAAAATAAGGCACCTATAGCATTCCAGACCAAAAACACAAATTGGCCTAGAACTTTAGCAGGTTGTAACTAGCAGCCAAGAACCCAAAAAGAGATGAAACTTGGATAGAGTGTCCAATATGTATATGAAGAAACCCAATTGATATCCTATGAAAAATCCAAAGGATTAGGTTCAACAATGCATAACTACAGTGCAGAGTTGCGCCAAGTTGAAAAATGAACAGAAAAATTAATGGGATTTTTTTTTTAAATAGCCATAACTTTTTTCTTGAGACACAGGATTGAGCATGGGAGAAGGCATTAGAAAGGTATTGGATATTGGAATCTAAATATCCACCCAAAAAATTTATTTGGGCATTAAAATTTCCAAGAAATTAGAAGAAAGAATTATGATATATATTATTGAACCATAATGGTTCATATTTTCATGAAATTGTTGAAACAGTTAGCCTGAAAAATTTTTGTTGGCTTCACATTTTGTAGAGTTAACAACAACTAGATAAGATCAATATCAACATATGTTCCATAGGAATGGAAGAGGAACAGGGGACTTACAGCCAAGAGGATGAGATTAGAGGGATGGATGTCCATTAAAAATTTACAGAAGGATGTCCAAGGCCATAAAGTTGATAATGAAAGGATTATGAGAGACAAGGAGCAACAGGATGACTTCAACATAAATTTAATGCAGAGCTTGAACCGAATAGAAAATAAGTTGGATAAGGAGAGTGGCTCGAGAAAATCTAGAAGTCACAGGCCTCCTGATGAGAAAACAAGAGAAATGAGTCTTAGCAGACATCATGACCACTCCCCCAGGCATTCCAATAAGAGATCACACAATAGCTCAAGTCCATCCCCTGTCAGGAAGAACAAGAGATCTGGGGTGGATGAGCTACAAGGAGAAATGAAGAAAATCAAACCTCCTACATTTGATGGTGAGCACAAGAAGGATGAGGATGTAGAAACATGGCTGCTAGGCATGACAAAGTATTTTCAATTGCATAATTATTCTTCTCATGCAGAAGGTAGAATTTACATCTATCAAATAAAGGGAAAGGCATCCATGTGGTGGGATCATCTTGTGCAGGTGCAACACATTAAAGAGAAAAGTGTTACTTGGAGGGAATTCAAGAAGTGTTTTGAGAAGAAATACTTGACTAAAAGATACTATGACAAGAAAATGAAAGAGTTATTTTAACTCAAGCTTGGGAGTATGACAATAGATGAATATGAGAGAAGGTTTTTAGAACTGCTGAAGTATGTCTCCTTCATCAAGGATGTGATAGTTAAGATTCAAAGGTATTTGATTGGATTGCCTTCATTCATCAGTGACAAAATACAATATGATGATCCAAAGACATTGGAGGAGACCATAAGGTGAGCTAAATGCCTATATGATCAACAATAATCAAGGACAACTTTCCAAAAAGCTTGGGAAGACCAAACAAAATTCATACTGGAAAGTTTGCATTTTCCAAGAAGCAGGCATGGGAAATCTTGGTTGTTGTAGCTGGCTACCGGAGCCAAAAGAAAAGTTAATGAGATGGTTAAGTCATTTCTTATGGACATGAATGGACTGGACACAAGGGAAGATTTGAACATCTTTCCTTTAGGTTCCTATGATTGTCTAAATGGGATGGATTGGTTGGACCAACATCATGTTATCCTAGACTATCATAACAAGACATTTACTTGCTTGGATTATGGAGGGAACCTAAGGAGAGTGCAGGTAATTCCCAGGGCAGTAACCATCAGAGAAATTTCATCATTCCAGCTCAAGAAATGTTTCAGAAAAGGGTGTCAAATATTTGCAACTCATATGGAAGAGACACCTAAAGATAAGGTGCCAAATTTGGAAGATCATGTAGTCTTGGAAAATTTTTAAGATGTGTTCAACAAGGTACCAGGACTACCCCCAAAGAGAGATATTGACTTATCTATAAATCTGATGTCTGGAGTAGCTCTAGTGTCAAAGACTCCTTACAAAATGAGTACACCGGAGTTGAAGGAGTTGCAAATGCAGCTTGAAGAACTTATGAAGAAGGTGTATATACGCCCAAGTGTGTCACCTTGGGGTTCCCCAGTCTTGTTTGTAAAGAAAAAGGATGGAACATTAAGATTGTGCATTCAGTTCAAACAACTGAATAAAGTGACTGTTAAGAACAAGTATCCTCTGCCAAGGATTGATGATCTTTTTGATCAATTGAAGGATGCAAAGATATTTTCAAAGATATATCTTAGGTCACAATACTATCAAGTAAGGATTAAGGAGGAATATATTAGCAAGACCACATTCAAGACAAGGTATGGTCATTATGAGTTCATAGTGGTGCCATTTGGGTTGTCAAATGCACCAATTGTTTTCATGTGCTTAATGAATGGTGTTTTTCGAGAATATTTAGACAAGTTTGTCATTGTATTTTTGGATGACATTCATATATACTCTAAGTCATAAGACGAGAATGAGCATCATTTGAGAATGGGGTTGCAAGTATTAAGGGAGCGTCAGTTGTATGCCAAATTGAGCAAGTGCTCATTTTATCAGAAGCAAATTCATTATTTGGAACATATCATTTCAAAGGATAAGATAACAGTGGATCCTGAGAAGATAGAAGCCATTAGAGAATGGTCAGCACCAAAGAATGTGACAGAGGTCAGATCATTCATGGGCCTTGTAGGATACTAAAAGAGATTTATTGAGGGATTCTCAAAGATTGCACACCCAATCACTTCCTTAGAAAAGAAGGGTGTGAAGTTTCAGTGAACATTGTATTATGAAAAGAGTTTCCAACACTTGAAACAATTATTTACAAGTGCTGCTATAGTGGGAAAACCCCTCTATGGACTACACCAGGGTTCTAAAGTGAAGGCAGAGCTAACTGTCTAAATTACCCTACTTTTTAACAATTATCCAGTCATTACCCCACAATCATTAATAAAAGACAAAGTATAGGGATCCGGTTGGCATACCTTAAACTTCGCATCCGGTGTCGATCCCTTTGTGCTTAGTTGTTTCTCGACTATAGATATCCTCCCAAGACCAACCTGCATTCACCAAAATACAAACAAGAAACTAGAAGCATGCATTATATATATGGATTAGTGGGTTAGACATCATAACAAAATGTAAACAAATCATAAAGATTTAAGACATCATTTGGCGGGACGAAAAAAATATTTCTTTATATTAATCTCACAAAATTATTTTACAATATGAGACCAGAAGCTTCTCCTCAACTCTATCCTAGGATCCTTTTCACCATGCACCAACTTCTTCCACGTCTTCTTCTCCTCTTCAATTCTCTCTAGGGAAATGGAAAAGGCTTGCAATGGAGGAAAAAGGAATTCTAGCTCAAACTCACAATGTGGTTGAAAAATATTGGGGCAAAGGGGGAGTACTAAAATGGGAAGAGTTTCTATGCTCTCATGATTCTCTTTGGAATGGGACCCCAACACCTTCTTTTATAGGCCAAAATATATATTAATGGTTGGGGTGATTGGCTATGGGCGGTCAACTGCTTAGGTAACAGCCCAGAAACCCGTATCCCTTTGCAATTTTCATTTTTTGTGCTTTTTTTGTGAGTGTATGCGGGTTGTAGTGGTGCATCAAGCATGTGTACACGGGAAGTAGTGGTTTAGGGCATGTACACCTTCAAAACAATGGTTTTTAGAAGAGTTTTTTAGTGATTACTTGGCAAAGATAGCATGTAAAATGGTTTGATGCCAAGTATGCATGTCTAGTGCAATTTAGGGTTATAACAGATGCCCCCTAATGTTTGAGGTTAGAGGAGCATCTGATGGATGAAATACATTACAAATATTCACCAACGTACAAAGTGAGTGAGCCCAGAGACCAGAGTTCAGGAGGTGCCATCTGCAAAATAACAATTTGTCTCACCGAGGCAGGCATACCCATGCTCGGGATGAAAATAAAATCATGGTTTCCAATCAAATACACTACAGATCCATGTCATCATATAAATATATAAAGTGTATCCGCGAGAAGTACACAACGGATCTTCTCAAAATCAAAAGATATACTTGTATAGTATCCAACTTCAAGAAGCCAATGATGCCTGATGGTTGGAGATGAGGTCTTCAGAGCTCGAGAAACAACTTCAAAATATTCAAAACTCAGGTAGGAGTGTAATATTAGTTTACGAATTCATTACCCAGAGGTCTTCAATAACTCGTTGGGAACATACAAGAGGATCTCGGTGATCAGGTAGAAAACTTCATTGATTTTGAGCAAGGACTTGATTGGACTTTTGGGGTGGTTGGGCATGAGGAAAAGAGACAAACTGTAGAAGGGTCGAATCAAGTTTAGTAAAAATTCCCTTGGGCAAAATCACGACAAAAGATGAGACTCGGGCAACATGGCATTGACATAAGTTCATGATGCAGGAGGCAATGCAAACTCTCCAAATGTTTGGAAGGATAACCAAATGGAGGACACGACTCTATGTAGTGAGAAAAAATTCCTAAGTTCATATTGAATCCTCTATCTTAATGAACAAACAAAAGTATGTTCTTTGTCCAAGGATGACTCATTGTGTTGTCAACAAAAAAGAAAATACTTTTCCCTTCCTCTTTTTGGGGTATATTTGATTTTTTTGTCTTTTTCAATAATTTTGGGAAGCTTGAAAAAAAATAAAAGAATGCTATGTTACAAAGGAGGAACGAGTGTCATAGAAATACTAGTTCCAAGTGTAAGGAGCACAATGAGGCTCAAAGTAAGGGGACATATGTACGAAAAGGATACTCGAAAAAATTCTCCATGGGTCAAGGTGTCAAGACGCGGAGGCAAAGTGATATAAGGCTTGCATATAAGGCATGCTTCAGATGGTTCAGTTGAGAGCAACATGGAGCCAGAATTAGGCCAAAGACACAAGAATGCAAATGTGATTAATAAGACACAATGATAACGTCCTTCGATGTAATTTTTACGATCCCAAAGAAGGTAAGCTCGACGATTTTTCATTTTTAGAGAGTCTAAAAAAGAGTAAAAGAAGACTCCATTGGGGTACCTTTTTCGAAGGTAGTCTAGTCAGCTTGAAAAAGGGGTAAACTAGTACCAAACAAATGTCTATTCAAAATCAGTTTAACAAGTGTGACAAAGAAAAGATCACTCGGCCATCTTTTCATATTTAAGGAGTTTAAAAAGAGCTTAACTATGGACTCCATAAGGGATTTTCTTCTGGACCAATTTAACGAGTGTGAAGAAACAAGGTCACTCTACAATCTTTTCATTTTTAGGGAGTTTGAAAAGAGCTTAACTATGGACTCTATGGGGGTTCCTTTTTCGTAAATTTAGTCCCTCAAGCTCAAAAAAGGGTTAAATTTATACCTGAGAATACTCTTCTAGAGAACCAAGGCTCCTAGAGTATACCTTTGTTCATACATTTGACCATCCAGAATGAAAAAGGGGTAAAATACTTCCAGACAGATGTGCCTTTGAATTTTAGTTTGGCGAGCGTGAAGGACAACAATATCGCAAGGCAATCTTTTCATGTTTAGACGTTCTGAAAAGAGATTAAAAGAAGACCCATTTTTTGTTTGGGAGTCTTAAGGGTGAGGTCAAAATAAATAAAGAATCATTCATGTGAGGCTCAAACTCATAATCAAGAATGACTAAAAGGGACTCCCGAGCCTATAATCATTAGTGACGACATGGACACCAAAAATGCAACTAGGATCTACCTAGGGCATCCATGTGAAGGTAAGCTCTACCACTAAATTATGACACTTCTAAAGAAACAATGAGGGCTTTGTGTCACAATTCGGTGGGACCGATCCTATGGCAAATAAAAAAAGACAACGAGGTGCAACAAGTGGAGGTGGAATCCTATCTTACATGCACAAAGTTGGAAAAATGACTTTTTACCAAAATACCTTTAAAAATGACCTAACTCTAAAAACATTCCCCAATACCCGAAGTAACAAATATCGTAACATCACACAAGAAACTCAATAACCATACTAAATGATTTTCAAGCTAGAAAAAATGACAAAAAGGGTCCAAAAAATGACAAAAAGGGGCCAAAAAGTCTATAAATAGAAGCTAGCAGCTCATTATCACCATTGTAAATTGAGAATTGACAAAAATGTAAAAAACACCCCTTTTCCGAAAGAGTTGATTTGGGGAGCTTCAATGGAGGA
The DNA here is from genome assembly GCA_009831015.1 of Picea engelmannii. NCBI lineage: Eukaryota > Viridiplantae > Streptophyta > Pinopsida > Pinales > Pinaceae > Picea > Picea engelmannii. The sequence goes on along the minus strand of ML782959.1, from coordinate 229,718 downwards.
AAGAAACTTCCGCTTGGACCAAGTAAGTACAAACTACCCCTTCATGCCTTTCATTCTTCCTTTTTTGCATTTCTTTTTGTTTTCTTTGGGGGCGCTGACCTTTAAAGAGGTTGGCCTTGTTATCACTCTATAAATTTTGTCCAACTGAATAGACAAACGACAGAGGTAACTATTTCAAACAACTTTAGATCCAGGCACTAGCCTTCTCAACTCATAGAGGGATCTCTCATGTCACTTGATATTTCTTTGTAAATTGGTGGCTAGATTTGGTTTGTTTTGGGTTTTTTTTATAAATTTGTTGGCCAAGAAGAGGAGGAACACTCAGGGCTATGGAGTAAAAATTATGAAAATGAATGAAAACATTGACTAGCCAATAGAACTCTCCAGAGGATAAAGGCTAAATGAGGCAATGAATCTGAGTTGTAAATAATATTTGCAAAGTGTAAGAGGAAAGGGGAAAAACAAGTAACTGCATAAGAGGATTAATAAAATGAGTTCTGAATTAGTTAGGAAGAAATACACATAGTTTAAGTTGTTTCAGCTGAGAGCATCAAGGGATGAATTCTAGGATTTTAACTATCCAATTTAAAAAGACAAAAATGTAAATGTAATTAAAGAACACAAGAAATACAAACAATGAAGGAAGACAAAACTCATATCATAGTCATTAGAATCTTTTCATAGACAGTTCAAAATGCTTCTGCATATGTATTCAATTCAGTCCCAGAAAAATTACAATAGAGTCCAAAACCACAAGAATTGTTCCCTTTCACTTCTGCCCATCCTTAATACACTCAAAACCTTTAATACTTATACAATTCAAGTTCCTTTGGTGTGTAACCAGTTACAATAACTGAAATCAAACGTTTCATCTTCTACAATGATTACAAATGACAGTTTTCAAAAAACAAAAAAGTGTTTCATGATCCCTGCAGATTCCTCTGACGCTCTAGCTCCTTCCTCTGCCACGTTCTCTTTCAAATGTCACTTATACTCTTTAAAATTTAATCCCATTTATCCATATTCTCGTTAAATATTTGGGAATAATATATTTGAAATAAAAATAATTCCCAAATATTTTTCTATCCTGTAGAATTAAATTTCCATAATTTAATTCGTGCCCATGGTTTTTAAAACCATGTCTTGTTTGCCCAATTTACTATTTCATTGTAAAAAACATTTACTGTTACGATTTTTGTTTGAAAAACATTTACTATGTAATGTTTTTTCAATTTACCGTTTCACTGTGGAAAAACATTTACTGTGTAATGTTTTTCCAACTTACCGTCTTTGGAAAAATACCTTTTATATTCTTTTTTTACTTCTGTAAATCTTTGGATAAATAATTATCCAAGTCTTCATTCACATGCATCTTCCCATTTAAATCCTTTGCATGGAGATAACCATTAATGTATTTAATTTGTAAAACTTAAATCTTACCTTCGTAAAACCTTTTCACCACGAGGAGGAATTTCATTTATTAGAAATTCCATATTTGTTGTTGAAATGCACTCTTGGAAAAATGTCACACATTAAACATATGACACATTGTGTATTTATTACATCGGGCTTGGGCTGGAGTGGTTTAATTCAAACTGCTTTTACCTCCAATGTGCTCCATGCAAAAACACGTGTCCACCAAATAAACCGCGATAGTTTTCCCCATCCCGCCTTCACATAATTAACCTCCTCGCCACTTCAATCCCCGATATGTATGTGCACCCTCCATCAAACCTTTGACTTTTCCACATTATAAATTGATATTCGTGCCCATGATTTGACGTGATTTCGTAAATTAAATATTGGATTAAATATTAATATAAATATTTTGATAAAAATATTTATATTAATAATAATAAACCCTTTTTCCATTATCTAAGGACTTTGGGCATATGAGGCTTAACACATGACTTTTTGGATAGGATAAGGGTGCTTAATAAAAGGGATATTTTTTATTTTCAACGGGAATATGAAAATAAGGGTAAAAATGAATGAAGTGATGAAACTAAGGGAATTAGATAAGCGTTAAGGCTAGGTATAGGTTTGGTATATTCGCCAAATGTTTTACTCATGGAGGAAATGAATATTTTGGATGATCATTTGAGTGAAGAATTTAGGTGATGGAAGCTTGATGGAGCTGAGAAAAAAAATTGAAAATCTGAGTGGAAAAATAGCAGGTGATAACATAGACTCCTATTGGGGATGCTATCCTCCCTAAAAGGTAGCAAAGAATAGTATACCACATACCTGATCCATTGGGATTCTCCCAAAACATGTGTGTGTACCCTGCTCCGACCTGTCACTAGTGCTTGCTAAAAACCAAACTCTGCACACTGCTCTCAACTGGATACTGAACACTGCTAAAATATGACTGTACACAATACTGGAAATCCAAACTGAAAAATGCTTGACCAACAAGCTTATTTTCACACTCTTACCTACCCTAAAAATACTGAAATGAATACTCAATCAAGTGATGCTAAAGTGCCAATGCAACCAATAGAGCAATTGGCTTCTTGTTTTTTCTCCACTCACATCTTTCTTAAGTAAGCATACAAATGTAAAAGACGGCAGCTGAAAACAAAATTTGAATCCAAAATTTGAGCTTATGAATGAAACAAACTCCTCCTTCACTAATGACTTTAATAGGATGGCCATAGGGTCTTGAAAACCATGAAAAATTATTTCTTCTTGGTGAGCAAAAACAAAAATACAAGACTCTTTCGTAAGTGTTTGTTGTTCTTGCTCTATTTCTTCTGTTTTGAGAACATTTTCAAATGAAATGGCAACAATAGGTTTGTATACTTCTCCATGCATCTCCAAAAAAACATTCATATATTCTTTAACATCTTCAAATATGACAGCCATATTATGTGCATCAAGGCTATCTTCTTGTTCATCAAACAATTCTAATTTGGTTTCATTAAAATTCTGGAAATTTGTTTGAGGACTGCCATTTTGAATTTCAAATGAATTAATAGATATAAGTTCATGCTCATAATCTTCTTGAAAATGTGAAAAGATAACATATTACACTAGAGTTCCCATGGATGTATTTTCAAAACCATGATTTTCAAATGAATCAAATAAACCAATTGCATCTTCATTATCTTTATGTATTTCTGATTGCAAAGTGGCATACATTGTTTTTTTGCTTTCCCGAAACTCCATGTCATTTGTTTGTTCACTGCTTGAAGTCTCCATAGATGCAATTTCGAAATTCTCATCCATGTCTAGGCCACTTGGAATTTGAACAACCACATCATTCATGGGAATAAAGACAACCTTAAAACACTTTGTCTTGCAGAAAATATTGTTGAATATATTCATCAAGTTCAGGAGAAAGAAAAGGACTTTCAGAAACAATTTCTTCATCATCTTCACCTTCAACCAAAGGAGGGGATACTATTTGTTGTTGGGATGAATATTCATAAAAGGCTTCTATGATTTCATCATTCGTACACTCTTCATTTCCAAAAACATTTTCAAGGTACTTAATGAAATGTTCACAAAATTTACAACAATATTCAAACACCAAGGATGAAGAATTACATTCTCCATAATGCTTAAAGAATGTTATATGGAAATATTTAAGAGAGTATAAGATGCCTGGTTTTAAACCTTCATACCATAATCATGCTCTCCCCTCTAAAGTAGCCATAAAAATTCTCATCAAACAATCCTCATGAAATTCAACCCCCATCTTACATATGTGCATGTGAAATCTAATCAAGTGCAAGGCAATATCATTTCCTTTCCCATCTTTGAATTTAGGCAAATAGTTTTGCCAATTTATGGAGGAATATGATTCGGAAAGCTAGGAATATGAGATCGATTCATTGGAGCATACCTTGCAGATATTGAACTCATCTTCATACAATGGAGTCGTCAATGATGTCTTGGAAGTTGGATTCTGCATTGAAAGTGGAGTCGCCAGTGGAAATTTAAATTTCTAGATTCTTCTACAAGTGGAATCAACTTCAAAATGATTTTTTGATGCGTGGAGTTGCCAGAGAAGGAATACAGCCAATATGTGCTTAAGTGTCTTCTTCTCTCAGACCTTATAACTCAACCATGTTGTTCTTTCCCAGGGAAAATCTTTCAATTTCGTCCTCGAGAACGGCGCCATAATGTTAGCACTCTATAAATTTTGTCTGGTTGAATAGAAAAATGACAGAGGTAACTATTTCAACTAGCTTTAGAGTTGGACACTAGCCTTCTCAACTCAGAGAGGGCTCTCTCGTGTCACTTGATATTTGTTTGTAAATTGGTGGCTAGATTTGGTTTTTTTGGGGGGGGTTTATAAAGTTGTTGGCCAAGAAGAGGAGGGACACTCAGGGCTATGGAGTAAAAATTATGAAAATGAATGAAAACATTGACTAGCCAATAGAACTCTCTATAGGATAAAGGCTAAATGAGGCAATGGATATGAGTTGTAAATAATATTTGCAGAGTGTAAGAGGAAAGGGAAAAAATAAGCAACTGCATCAGAGCATTAATAAAATGAGCTCTGAATTAGTTAGGAAGAAATACACATAGTTTAAATTGTTTCAGCTGAGAGCATCAAGGGATGAATTCTAGGCTTTTAACTATGCAATTTAAACAGACGAAAATGTAAATGGAATTAAAGAACACAACAAATACAAACAATGACGGAAGGAAAAACTCATATCATAGCCATTATAATCTTTTCAGAGACAGTTCAAGATGCTTATGCATATGTATTCAATTCAATCCCAAAAAAATTACAATAGAGTCCATAACCACCAGAATTGTGCCCTTTCACTTCTGTCCATCCTGAATACACTCAAAATCTATAATACTTATACAATTCGAGTTCCTTCAATGTGCAACCAGTTACAATAATTGAAATGAAACGTTTCATCTTCTACAATGATTAAAATGACAGTTTTCAAAAAAAAAAAAATGTTTCATGATCCCTGCAGATTCCTTTGACGCTCCATCTCCTTCCTCTACCACGTTCTCTTTGATATGTCACTTATACTCTTTCAAATTTAATCCCATTTATCCATATTCTCATTAAATATTTGGGAATAATATATTTGAAATAAAAATTGTTCTCAAATATTTTTCTATCCTGTAGAATTAAGTTTCCATAATTTAATTCATGCCCGTGGTTTTTAAAACCATGTCTTGTTTGCCCAATTTATCATTTCATTGTAAAAAAAATTTACTGTTATCATTTCCTTGGGAAAAACATTTACTGTGTAATGGTTTTTCAATTTACCATTTCACTGTGGAAAAAACATTTACTATGTAATGTTTTTCCAATTTACCGTCTTTTGAAAAATACCTTTTATCTTCTTCTTTTACTTCTGTAAATATTTGGATAAAGAATTATCCAGATCTTCGTTCACGTGCATCTTCCCATTTAAATGCTTTGCATGGAGATAAAAATTAATGTCTTTAATTTGTAAAACGTAAATCTTACCTTCATAAAACCTTTTCACAATGAGGAGGAATTTCATTTATTAGAAATTCATATTTTTTGTTGAAATGCACTCCTGGAAAAATGGCACACATTAAACATATGAAAAATGGTTCATTTATTACATTGGGATTGGGCTGGAGTGGTTTAAATCAAACTGATTTTACCTCTAATGTGCTCCATGCAAAAACACATGTCCACCAAATAAACCATGGTATTTTTCCCCGTCCCTCCTTTACATAATTAACCTCCTCGCCACTTCAATCCACGATATGTATGTGCACCCTCCATCCAACCTTTGAATTTTCCACATTATCAATTGAGATTCATGCCCATGATTTGACATGATTCCGTAAATTAAATATTGGATTAAATATTAATATAAATATTTTGATAAAAATATTTATATTAATAATAATAAACCCTTTTCCCATTATCTAAGGACTTTGGGCATATGAGGCTTAACACATGACTTTGTGGATAGGATAAGGGTGCTTAATAAAAGGAATATGTTTTACTTTCAACGAGAATATGAAAATAAGGGTAAAAATGAATGAAGTGATGAAACTAAGGGATTTAGATAAGCATTAAGGCTAGGTATATGTTTGGGATACTCGCCAAATGTTTTAATCATGGAGGACATGACTATTTTGGATGATCAGTTGAGTGAAGGATTTAGGTGATGGGAGCTTGACGGAGCTAGTGAAAAAAATTGAAAATGTGAGTGGAAAAATAGCACAAGGATAAGACGCTTTGGGAAAAATTAATACAAATTAGTAGGTGATAACAGGCCCTACGTGTACGTGGGTTGTCCAAGCACAACCCACGTGTGTATGCAAGATGAAGATAATTTGTCCACATACACATGCGACTGTCACCAAGACAACCCACGTACACCCTCCAATAAGTGGAAAAAATAAAAGGCAAGAGTTAACTCCCCATGACTTTGTCATTTTGCAGGATGTACGTTCATTGGAGAGAGAGGGAGCATGAGGAAATTGATATTTTGGTCTCAGAAGACCCTACTGGTGTCGTTGTTTTATCACAATGTTGGTTGTTAAAATTCTTTGAGTGTATGTTTATGAGGGCACAACCCAGGTTGTTGAATGCTTTGATAGATTACTGGCATCCTGACACTGAGGAATTTATGCTCGAGGAGTAGTTGTTGAATTCAATGACTGAAGACATTTACTTCCTAACTAGTCTCTCGAGGAGAGATGATCAAGTCAACTTGCAGAATTTTCCCCCTGGGCCTCACAACATTGAGGAGTTGATTAAACTCCTTTGCGAGGTAGGTACTGAGAATGTAGGTTCTCAGGTGCCTATACACAAGATCAACAACCTATCACTGAAAGTGATATTTCTACTCATTGGGCAGATCACTGGATTCGTAGCTTTACATCAAGCCTCTCGGGCACACATGCATTGTGTAGTGTAGTGCTTAAATGCATGGATTTTTGACTGGAGTACAACCATGCTGGATTTTATGAAGAAACAACTAATAGAGTGACGGATATGGGAACACCAAAACTTTGGGTTCAAGACTGTTTTATGTTCCTTTTTCTTCGAGAGGGTACCTAGTCTCAGTCCTCAAGAGATGATATGAGGGCATGTGGCCTCTCTACCAATTCTATGAAGATGGGCAGCGTTGTTTCCGTGACAAGGGGGAGGGAGGACCATTGAGGCCTTCGATGATAAATGTTTTTTCTGGTGGTCTTGGTAGATTCTAGCTATAGAGGATTACCCCTATACTGGGATAGACTTATCCAAGGATCATGATATGCCCGTACCTCCCAGAGTAGAGCGAGGATAGCTAGGTATGTTTTATTTTTAGAGTTATTTAATTTTTATTTATTTTTATATATATCATTTTTTTGTATACCAGAGTATCTGACACTTAAGTATCTATCATGTACAGATGTGGGACCAATGTGTCCAACAGACTTCTCGAGGACTAAGTGGTGTCCTCAACCAGAGACAGGACCAAATGCAGCTGCCGGACCAACAGAAGAAGCAGGGGGGCCTCTAGTCGGAGAGGCTGAGAGAGTATTGAGACGGGTGGATCAGAACTTCATCGTGCTCACTCGTACAGTCCCTATGGAAAAGATTGAGGATCTCCCACCGTCAATGCAACCTCATGTATTTTGGGTGCCATGGACCTGGTTCCATCTCTTCCAGCATTTGGAAAACACCGTTGTTCATTATGGCAGGGTCAACAAGCCCCACCCTTAGATAGGCTAGACTACTCACATGCTGGGGGAACCTTTTGTATATTTTTGAGGGCATAAACTCCATGACTCTTATTGGACATATTTTAGAGGTGTTTTCTCCCACCCATGTACTATGATATTATATATATATATATATGCATATTTACATCTTTTTACTTCTTATGGATTACATCTATTTTATAAATGTATTTACATGTGTGCATGTGTTCTTTTTCTTACATGCATGCAATGTGCCAATCTAATACATGATTATCTAGGGTATATTTGATTTGATTCAATCTCCTAGGAACATGGATATACGTAATCTAATCAAATCTTCATTCTAAGAGATGTAACCTAAGTAACAGTCGATGTAGAGTAGGATCGTAAATGTGGTAAACCCCATTTAACTGGGACACAACTAGCTGAGCGTCTAAGTAGACACAGAGGTGAGAGATACCATGCAACAAAGCATCATGAAGCAACTCTAATACTATGTTGTATTCGACAACATTGTTTTTGGCATCACCTAAATAGATACCTCATGAATATAGCAACTGGCCCTGAGGTGTGAAAATCACCCAAGCTATGGAAGCAAGCCTCCGAGTGTGTCGGCTAGCATCATGCATGAACCCAATGAACACCTATGATTCACTTGACATCTGCCATAATGAAAAAGATGACATAAAAAAATGGCATGTCCATAAAACCAAAAAGACAAAAACTAAGAAGAAAATGTATAACAACTATACATATGTACAAGAAGTCACCAAAGGCGACCCACCTACGAGTAATACTTCTTGAGGTAGAGCCCATTTCAAGGCTCTACCAAAGAATTTACCTAAAAGTCCACTAGAAGATAAGAGCCCTTCCTTAGAACCTCCTTCACGATGAAAGGTTCAAACCACATGGGTTTGAACTTGTCTGCCCCCAGGGGCCTTATCTTTGTCATTGACTAGGACAAGGTTGCCCTCATAAAAAAATTTGAGGATGAACAGACCGATCATACTAACACTTGAATTTTTGTTTGTGAGCCTCGTTAGCCAAGGTTGCATCACGACACTGCTCATCAAGCTGTTTGAGATATAATAAATGCTCTTCAAGCGATGACGTGTCTGGCAATAATTGTACTGCCAACTTTAGAGATGGGATCTGGCACTCTAAAGGAAAGACTACTTCCATACCATAAATGAGTTGAAAAGGTGAGAAATTGATTGCAGTCTTAACAGACATTTGGTAGGCCCATAACACGAAGTACAACATCAAATTCCAATTTGACTTGGCTGAATTGATCATACATTGTAGAATAGTCTTAAGGGACTTATTCATAGCTTCCACCTAACCATTCGGTTGTGGGTAGTAGGGTGACGGATGTTCTTTCCTCAACCCAATATTTGATGTTAACTCAGACATCATTTTATTCTGAAAGTGACTACCATTGTCAATGACAATCTCTCTCGGGATGCCAAACCTTGCTATTATCTGGTTAAACAAAAAGAGAGTTGTTGTCTCGCCATCATGTTTAAATGTTAGCATAGCCTCGACCCACTTCGTAAAATAGTCTACTGCTACGATGATATAACGGTTCCCCCTTCCTGAAGGGGGGTTGCATGTAGTGTAATCAATCCCCCAATTGGTGAAGGGACCAACTATGATGACGGGAAACATGGGAGAGGGGTGTGCCCTCATCTTCTGAGAGAATATCTAACATGGGTGGCACTTATTGACCGATTCAACACAATCTTTGATTAATGTCAACCAAAAGTAATCGGCTCATAGAATCTTTTGGGTTGTTTCCAACCCAGATAGATGACAACCACATGCTCCAGTGTGGCAATCGTTAAGAACGATTTTATCTTCTTCATGAGTGAGACACTGGCGAAGGATGCAATATACACCTCGATGATACAGAGTATCCTTGAGTATGAGATATTTCTTGGCCTGATGGTGTATATGACGATGCTCATAATGAGAAGTAGAGGTGGGGCACTTCAAATTCTGGATATAGACTAGTATATTTCCATACCAGGGGTCTGAAGACACGATCAAAAATAGGCCTCCTTTAATAGGTAACTCCTCGGGTATAACATCACCTGATTCGACCGGAAGTTCTGAGATGAGTTCTGCGAAGACCAACGACTTTTTGGATTTCACCAAAACAAAATCCAAGTCGAATTCCTGGAGGGTAAATATCCATATATTGATCTTTCTGTCAATTACATGTTGTGTCAAAATGTATTGAAACAGATTCACAACGGTAATGACGGTGGTCTTGCGGAACAATAAGTAATGACGGAACCATTGGGCAGCATGGACTGCTTCCAACGCAAGTTTTTCAATGTGGGAATAATTTAGTTCTTTTCCAACCAGTTCTCGGCTCAGATAATAAATCACGTATTCTGAGAGAAAATCATCCTCCTGAACCAGGACCATACCGATGGTCGACTCTGCAATGGCCAAGTACAATAAGAAATCTTTATTATAATTGGGTGGTCGAAGTAGAGAGGAAGACATGAGGATGCATTTCAACACTCTGAAAGAGCATTGAGCAGCTTCATTCTAATGAAAAGGAACGTCCTTCTTCAATAAAAACATGAAACCCTTTGTGATCTCGGCATAGTTTGCGATGAAATGTTGTAAAATGTTTTTTTTGCCCTGTAAAATCTAAAGTTGAGGGATTGTGCACGGGGGAGGAAATTGAACTATTGCCTCAACCTTTATAGGGTCGACCATGATCCATGTTGTTGAAACTATGAAATCTAGCAGATGACCCGATGTTACACAAAAACTGCATTTGTTTGGATTCAAGCGAATCCGGTAGTAGCGAAATCACTCAAAGATGAGTCAGAGGTGTGTGGGATGATCAAATCTCTTACGATATCGTGATTCTAAATAATTAAGATAAGTATCGACTATGTGTTTGAGATCGTGGAAAGAAAAATACATGGCCCACTGAAAAGTGGCTCCAACATTTTTTAGACCAAAAGGCATCTTCCGATAAGCGAATGTACCCCATGGAAAAATGAAATCCGTTTTGTGTTGGTCTTTGGGTTTGATTTGTATCTAATTGTATCCCTAAAAACCATACATGAAGGAAAATGCCTCACAACCTATGAATTCATCGACTATCTGGTCAATAAATGGTGTGGGGAAATCATCCTTTAGACAGGCCTTGTTCAAATCATGAAATTCCATACATACACGAATGATACCCTGCTTTTTGTTGACTGGCACGGGATTTGACACCCATTGAGTCAATTGAATGGGGTATATGAAACCATCTTTGAGTAGTTTCTCTACTTCATCCTTAATAGTTGTTGCTTTCCTAGGATTAACTGGACGGAGCTTCTGTGGGACCGGCTTGGCATCATGATATATCTTGATTTCATGTTCAATGATTCTTGGATCTATGCCTGGCATTTCCTCTTAAGACCAGGCAAAAAAATCGCATAATTCTTTAAATAAATCCTTGTAGATTTGAATCTCCTCGGGAGATTAGTCCGCTCCGACGAAGACATTCTCCATGACGCTAAGGGTTCTGGAGATATCAATAGGTATCGTTTTAGCGATGGTTTCCATATTTCCTTTAGTGTAAATAGCATGCGTAGCCAAAGGATTGATAGGAAAAGTCGTATCTCCAGTCATAGTCAAAGTGAATTAACCTGCTTCAATTCTTCTTAACTCTGGGAGAAAATAAGATCTGTGATGGAGATCATCCCAGGGTCTGTCCGGACTAGTCATTTCCTCAATAATCGCCTCATCTAAGGGCAAGACCAAGTCTAAAGAATCAGTATAGGAGAGGGAACTTTGAGCCCAAATAGGCTCAAGAACCAGACCTAACTCCTATACGGGAGTCGGATCAGGGTCGGCAGAAGCTTGTTGGACTATAGAGTACACAACTTCTTCCATAGACAAAGGCATGGCCATGTCATGGTTCCCTATCCCTTCCATCATGGCTGATGGGGAAGGAAGATTCCACGGATCATTAAAGTAAGTTGTCTGAAACAATGACATTTGAAAGATTGCAACCCTAGGCTAGTCAGGGACAACCAATATGTATTGGCCATTTTCGATTGGAGGTGGGTAATCAAGAGTAACCATCAAAGGTGGGCACAAACCAACCCCTACGCTGGAAATGTTGAGCTGAGGGTTATCCATCATTGAGACCGTGGATACCCCCGATGAAGGGTTAGGATGGGAGAAGGATAACTGATCAATGGACATGATCCGACCCTCGTTTGGAAACAACAAGACCTAAAAAAATATCGCAACCACTACTTGCATAGAATAGGTCCAACTCCTTCCCAACAAGAGATTGTAGTTGAGAGATGCATCGACCACTTCAACCTCGATGCACACAGTATTTCCCCCTAACTGCACGGGGAAAGAGGGGATGATTCCATGTGGTCGGAATGAACGATCGTTGAAATCGGTAAGAAGAGTAGGTGAAAGAGACAAAACGGGTTGACCAATAGCCTTACAACACGCCAAAGACATCATGCATGTCGAGGTGCCCTCATCAACCACCATGCAAAAAATGTTTTGAGTAAAATTTTTCATGGTGTAAGCCACTACTATCTAAAATGCCACATGGTAAGGGAGACAAGGTTTTAAGTCGGTCGTATCAAGCATGATCATTCCCGGCTTATAAGTCTCAGAATATCCTATGGAAGCTAACAAAGTCTTTCTTTGGGGAGGGCAGCTTTGGAGGACTTCCAAAGCAGACATTGCACAAGGGGTTTGAGACAAATACTCCACCACAGAGTATTTTTGGGCAGCCCTTTCATTTGGGTTGTGGGACGCTTTCTTGAACACACCTTTTGGGATGTGTGTCATTGTTTTTCCCAACGACTTCTCAATATGGAGAGGAAGAGATGGGTTTTCAACTTTTTTACCCTTCTTAGAGGTGTTTGGCATTCTGTAGTCGCCTGTCCTAGTTATTATATCAATGCTACCTTTCATCATGTACACATTCATGGTGAAGGATTACTTGAGGATGGAGGGGGTCCCTGACTACCCCCTTCCATGCTTAAAGAGGCTTGAGTTAAATTTTTCCCATGTGGAAATGGGTTTGTTAACATGACAGGTTGTTGTTATGCCAATAACTTTTGGGCCTCCACAAGCCGAGGGCACTAGTGAGTCGGATGGTCTTTCGTGTAAATATTACACGGATACTTCAAATTTTTATTTTCTATGTTTCCCCCACCAACATTATTGGTATGTTTCTTATCCTCCTTACCCTTCTTTCTCTATTTCTTCTTTCCATCAGGATATTGGATAGCCTTCAGGCTTGTCGATTGCACACTATGTACATCCAATGTTTGAGTAGGGGGAGCAACCGAACCAGTGGTCTGGCTGGCCATTGTCTATTGTATTGACAATTGCTACAATTGATTCAAAAGCTGATCAACGAGATTCATTTGCACTGAACCAACAATACCATAGACATGTGGTCCAGATCTCTTTATGGTCTTGTCAAGTATCGATCATGGTGCATCTGGAAAAACTTCATAAAGTAAACCAGACTGAGACTAAATCGGCTCTAGCTGTTGAGCTTTCATTATCTCTTCTTATTCTTAAAAGACCCGCGACATTGTGACGTATTTAGATAATTGTGTTACCAAAGACTTAAGGAACCCCACAAGGAGGAATGCTGGTGGGACTGGTACTTTTATCAAACACTTTTGGTGTCTTCATTCTTGGATGTGATCTAAGATATGGTTTGCTTTTGTCTTCTCAAAGTTTCCTAGCAATTCGATGTCGACGTCGTATCTCACAAGTAATTGGAAATGGTTTAATAAATCCATTTCCAATTCACCGAAGGAAGAGTATCTCGGGTGGTCGAGCTCAATGTACCATTTCGTAGCACTCCATATGAGAGTGCGTTGAAATAAATGAAACTTAATGGAGTCGTCTCTCAAAGAGTTGGACGAGCACCATAATGGAAGGTAGTCACATGATCACCTGGATCTTTATTAGGCTTAGCTTTGAACTTTGGAATGTCTGAAGGAAAATTGGTTGGCATGGGAAGCCAATGCGTATCATGATAGATGGGGTCGTTTAATAACATTATCAAGTCTGGAAAGTGCAGAGTTGCCAGAAACGGTAATTTGGGTTGTTGGTTATAACCAAGGAAAAAGGAGCTTGGAGTTTGGTTGGCACCAAGTTGCCAAGAAAATTTGGGTTGTTGGATAGGGTTTTGGTAAAAACCATGGTCATGACCAGCATACAGATTCTTCTCTTATTGATATGTCATCGACTGACTCCCGTAATAAGACGTAAAAGGTTGGGCTTGCATTGTATTCCAAGGATTTTGGGAAGGGATGCCCCATGTCAATCTGACGGGCATAGGTCTTGAGCCTTGCCCAGGGTTCCATTGGCTATGCAAGGGGTTTCCCCTGGTCGACATCCCCGACGAGGGAAAATATCCCTACCATGGATTCCAAGGTCCTTGTGAGGAAGTAATTCATAAGTTTGCCCCTTGTGCAGGAATAGTACCCTGCATAGAATTTTGTTGTCCATAATCGAGGTTTCCCCTAGCCGAGACAACACCTAATGAGAAAGAGTTGTTACCAAACGCACTAAACAAAGAGAATGGTGTCGAACCTACCAGCATTCTATAAGAAGGAAGTCCTTGAATTCCAGCTCTAGACGAACTATAGTTTACGTTCGGCCTGACGGAGTGTTGGTGAGAACCGCCAAGCGAAGTGGAAGAAGGAGGTATATGACCCCCTCCGTAAGGGAAAGCATTATAGGGAGCTAAAGTGCCCCCCATGGATCCTTGTAGAGGAGCGTTCGATATATATGCCCCTAAACCTAAATTTTTTAGAGTGGAGTAGGAATGGACAGAGTTCGTATCAAAGCTAGGCATCCCATATGAGAACAGAGTGCATGTCGCACTCTGGGTGAAAGGAGCATTGATTGATGTCATAGATGGAATCAGATCATTGCCCGAGGTAGAGGCGGTTGAGACCATGGTGGCCCAGACCGATGAAGGTTGGTTAGGAGGCTGAAAACCCCCTGTAGTGATGGTCGTAGAGGGAATATGAGGATTCCCTGAAGAAGTAGCAACATTTGTCTCCATCGTTGCTTTTGGCACTACCTAATGCTCATAAGGTTTAACCTGTATGACAATGGGCGTTGATAGATCAATGATCAGAGGGTTATATGGACCAAGAGATTCTTCTCTGAGGTTAGAAATGGTTGGTTCCTCCAGAATCAAATTTTTTCCTCTTGGAGATGGGTCGGGCTCAATGACACACTAGGTATTTCTATTAACATTAAATACCAACACACACTAAAAAATGAATCTATGAGATAAGATAATAAGATCACTAGCTAGTTGGAAGAACAGTTACACCAACCAATACTAGAGAAACTTACCGGTGCAAGTGAAAATCGAATACAGAAGCACCCTCAGGGTATACTCTGCAAAGCGTGGCCCAATGTCTACCCTAGGTGCCATGGTATACCCCTGTAGTAACCTGTGTAAGTCACTAGAATAAAGGCAACTAGGTTGCCAGCGTGCGAACAGTCACCAGGCGGGTACAGTCGATAGTCGGGTGGACCACAATGAGAAGGGTATCAAGCCCAAAACTATCAAGGGTATCGAAAGAAAGTGTTCCATAAGATGACTGAGGACCTCGAATGGATTCAAGACCCACAAATCTCCGTGGAAAATGTGATCAATAGAATCCCAAGATAATCCCTCTATATGTGTTCCCCACTACGTTTGGTCTGACTTTGGAGGGGTTATCTCTGCTGCCTTTATGCATGTGACCTCGTGTTTAGCCCTTGTGTTAGAGGGGGATCCCGGATAACTTTCACATTTACTAGACTTTCAAACACTCCCTAGCACAGACTCTTATGTTTGTTTTTGTAGCCTTGAAGAGTTTCCTCTCCAATCCTAAATCAAGGCTCTAGCCTAGACTAAATTGATGGACCCTACAAACACAAATTCTAATAAATTTTAATTAAGCGTTAATTTTAGTGGTTTTCTTAATTCAAAAGGAATGGAAGTGAAACCAATGATTTTCTTTAAGAGACAAAAGAGAAGAGCATAAGATGAAACTAAAAACAAACTACTTCTTCACAAAAAACAATATTTGGTAATTTAAACTCTTTAACCAAACTTTTCCATAACTACTTTTCTTAAATATTTGAAAAGAAAAGAATCAAAACAAGATTTATCTCGACTACAAGCTACTTAATTTCCTAAGCATTAAAACAAATAACTTAGGAAAACATTATTTTTCTTTGGTAAATAAAGCAACTAACCTGAACTACTTTTACCAAACAACGAAATGATTTTTTTTTATTGTTTTATACTTCAAAACAAGAAATTTGAAAATGAATTATTTTCTCTTCTTCTAAAGAAAAAAGGGAAAAATGATGACAAGTCAAGACCAAGAAATGACTTCAGGACCAATTGTAGATCGCAGGGAGTCACTAACAATACCAAATAGGCAGATCAGAACAGACTCACACACTTTCCTAAAAACCCTAATAAAGAAAACACAATAAATCTCTGATAAAAAGAAAGCTATGTTGATGTCATACCTAGGCTACAGACAGCTATAACAGAGACCAGGGATAGATCAAGAAAACCCCTGAGAAGTGTGACTTCTGACAGGGAAGAGGATGACTGCCTCTTCTTTAAAAAAAAAACAAATCTCAACATAGGCACATTACTGACACTTCAGCAACCTCTGTATGTACGTGGGTTGTCCAAAGGCAGGGCACGTATGAACGCGTGCAGGCCCACTATAGGCCGCGTACACCTCTGTAACTTCTCAAAAAAGATGAAAACCAATAGTCAAGCAAAGGGAGGAAGTACTGGTATGGAAGACCAAATTCCCTTAAAGACATAGAAGTTTACAAAAACTGAAAAAATAGTAAATAAAATGAGTCAAAGAACTCAAAAGAATATCCCCAAAAAACCTTAGAGGTTTCCCTAGTACGGTTGCCAATTCTGCTATAGCGGGAAAACCCCTCTATGGACTACACTAGATTTCTAAAGTGCAGGCAAAGCTAACCGTCTAAAGTCTCCTACTTTTTAACAACTGTCCTATCATTACCCCACAATCATACATAAAAGACAAAGTATATGGATCTGGTAGGCATACCTTAAACTCTGCGTCCAATGTCGATCCCTTTGCGCTTAGTTGTTTCTCGACTGCAGATCTCCTCCCAAGGCCAACCTACATTCACTAAAACAAAAACACGAAACTATAAGAATGCATTCTATATAAAGATTATTGGGTTAGACATCATAACAAAATGTAAACAAATCATAAAGATTTAAGACATCATTTGGCGGGACTGAAAAAGTATTTCTTTATATTAATCTTACAAAATTTGTTTACAATATGAGACCGACAACTGCTCCTCAAACTCGGTCCTAGGATCCTCTTCACCATGAACCAACTGCTTCCATGTATTCTTCTCCTCTTCAATCCTCTCTAGGGAAATGGGAAAGGATTGCAATGGAGGAAAAAGGAATTCTGGCTGAAACTCACAATGTGGTTGAAAAATATTGGGGCAAAGGGGGAATACTAAAATGGGCAGAGTTTCTATGCTCTCATGCTCCTCTTTGGAATGGGACCGAAACACCTTCTTTTATAGGCCAAAAGAGATAGTAACGGTTGGGGTGACTAGCTATGGGCAGTCAACTGGTTAGGTAATGTCCCAGAAACCCATATCCCTTTGCAATTTTCATTTTTCACATTTTTTTGTGAGTGTACGTGGGTTGTAGTGGTGTAGAAAGCATGTGTATGTCGGCAATAGTGGTGTAGGGCATGTAAACCTTCAAAAAAATGGTTTTTAGAAGAGTTGTTCAATGATGGCTTGGAAAAGATAGCAAGTAAAATGGCCTGATGCCAAGTATTCATGTCTGGTGCAATTTAGGGTTATAACAAGTGCTCCAATACTAAGGATTGCAGACCCAAATGAAGACTTCATTGTATGCACAGATGCATGTAAATAAGGACTTGGTGGATTCCTCACTCAAAATGGGTTTGTTATATGTTATGAATCAAGGAATTTTAAGGAGCATGAAAGACTATATGCCACTCATGATTTGGAGTTGGCAGCCATAGTGCATGCCTTGAGGAAATGGAGACACTACCTCATGGGGAAAAGGTTTGAGCTAAGAACATACCATAATGTTATGAAATATTTATTTGATCAACCAACTCTAAATGCTAGGAAAACCAGATGGTTAGAATTTCTAAGTGAATATGACTTTGATATAAAGCATATCAAGGGGAAAGAGAACAAAGTGGTTGATGCACTCAACAGAAGAGTGCATGAATTGCATGCTACAACCATTAGCATGTACCAATCATATTTGAAAGACAAAATTTTAGAGGTTGCCAAATTAGATTTTCATTACAAGGAATTAGTGGAAAAAGTACAACAAGGTAATTTGCAACAAAAAATTGAAGAATACAAGCTAGATAATGATGAAATTCTGAGGTACATGGGAATAATTTATATACCAAATTACTAGTAATTGAAAAATATGATATTGAAAGAAATGTATAATATTCCTTATGTTGGGCACCCGGGATATCATAAAACTATTGCAGCTGTCAAGAGCCAATATTATTGGCCAGACATGAAGAAAGAGGTTGTTGATTTTATTGCCAGATGTTTGGAATGTCAAAAGGTAAAGGGTGAGCATAGACACCCAACTGGTTTGCTACAACCATTACCCATTTCTGAGTGGAAATGGGAAGTTGTAACAATGGATTTCATCACCAAACTTCCAAAAACAAACAAGCAACATGATTCTATCATTGTAGTGGTGGATACGTTTACTAAAGTTGCCCATTTTATTCTAGTTAAGCTCACTCAGAAGGCAACAAACATTGTTGATGTTTATATGAACAAAATTGCTATATTACATGGCATACCCAAGACAATTGTGTCTGACAAAGATCCAAAATTTACCTCAAAATTTTTGAAGGGATTATTTAATGGAATTGGAACAAATTTGAATTTTAGCACAACTTATCATCCAGAATCGGATCGACAAACAAAGAGGGTGAATCAATTGATTGAAGATATGTTGAGGATGTACATGATGGATAAACAATCAAAATGGGAAGACTACCTACACTTGGTAGAGTTTGATTATAACAGTGGGTACCAATCATATCTAAATATGATCCCATTTGAGGCACTTTATGGAAGAAAGTGAAACACACCAATAAGATGGGATAACCCAATAGACAGAGCAGTGGTTGGGCCATATTTTCTCAGGGAAATGGAGGAGAAAATGATTAAAATAAAACAAAATTTAAAGGTTTCCCAAGACAAGAAGAAAAGCTATGCTGATAAGGGCATAAATAAGAAGGAATTTAAAGTGGGTGATCATGTATTTTTGGAAGTGAGGGCCAACAAAAGTTCCCTGAAATTGGGAAATTGTTCAAAGTTGGCAGCTCGCTATTGTGGGCCATTTGAAATCCTAAAGAGGTTTGGTCTAGTGGCTTATATGATTGCATTTCCTGCATCTATGTCTATTCATAATGTATTCCATGTAACATTGCACAAGAAATATATACCTGATGCTAATCATTTTATTAATTGGAATGTGATCTAGGTGGAGCAAGAAGGCGCTTTTCAAGTGCATCCAGTATGCATTTTGGACTAGAAAATCAACCAGCTCTGGAATTGAGCCATAGGGCTTGTAAAGGTCCAATGGACCTGGTATGGTCCTGAGGATGCTACTTGGGAGCATGAGGATGCAATGCGGGAAGAATACCCACATCTTTTTTAAGATTTTTTAAATTTTGTTGTCTATGGGTACATGATGCACTGAGGATAGTGCATAAATAAGGGGAGGGGATTGTAATATCTCTAGGCCGAACCCAATTGTAATGTAAATGAAAATGTACTTAAGATGATGAGTTGTTTGATATCATTTTTTGTATGCACATTTCATGGCATAGTGCGTGCATGTGCTATGCAGTAAAATGAGAAAGTTTGCACATTCCAGGATATCGCGTGCAACAATATAAGTGCATGCGATTTTGAGGCCAGGTAGTTTTTTGTGTATATGCTGCATTTTATAGGTTGGTGAGCCAATTATTATAAGCTAGGATGCTTATGTTTTGATTAGGTTGGAGAGATTAGATGTTAAAGGCCAGTGGCCTATTTATGTATATGTCTCATAATTAATATAAAATACATCGTTGTGTGAAGATTGACCATGATAAAAGAGATGGGGGACTAAAATCCACTTGTTAGGGAAAGGGAGGGGCCTAAAAGTTAAGGAGAAGAGCTAAGTTAGCAAGATTAAGACAAAAAGGAATATTATATTAATATTTCTTAAATCATAAAGTATGGATAATTATTTTATCCTAAGTTCTAAAGTTGGGGACAAGTAGGAAAAAGTAGCTCCCAACATGACAATTGTCAAGTTGGGGACATGCATACATATTGTTGGGACTTAGTTCATTTTCCCATATTTTCCATCAATCTTGGACCATCATTCCTTCCATCATTCATTCATCCAGTCAATCATCCATGAGCATGCACACACCCATTGAACTATCCTTCGTATCTTCATGATTGTATCTGAACCTGTATCCATAGCCATTCTATGTTTGTGTATCTGGTTAGCTTGGGATTTGGACTGAAGAAGTGGGCTATCAAGCCCGTGGGATATTGAAGAGGGGGGTTGTCGGGCACGTGATAAATTTCTCTCTGGGTGAGAGAATTGTTGGGAATTGATTTCCTAAAGGTGCTGAACTACAACTATAGTGCTTTGAGACTTTGTGTCCAGCTTGTTGTTGAAGCTCGGAAAGGAAGTGGGGAAACTGAAGGAATGTTGAGTAGAGAAGGGGCACACTTCCTGGGGTGGGACAGGCATGTCAGGAATTAGGGACTTTAGGTTGTTAGTTTGAGTTGGCACCTATGAAAGAGTCTTTCTTGTTGTCTATGAACCATTAGCATGGTTAGGAATCCCTTTATCGGGTGAAGTTTAGTCCCAGCTTAGGGGTGACCCACTGTTGAGAGTGATGAATGGTGTGGTATAAGGCTGGGAGATTCATGGAATTTCTTCACGTAGTTGGTGACAATCTTACCAAGATAAGTGCCAATTGTGTGATAAATTTACATGTTGTATTGTTATTTACGTTCTTATTTTTATGGGTTATCATATGTGTGGCTATAACTATGTTTATTTTTATGGGTATTTCCTGTATATGCTACATGTATGTGTTTATTGTTATTTTAGTGTGAATATTTGTATTTACATATGTATTTGTATGTTTACGTTATATATATAATGTTTCCTCAAGAGTTCTAAGTGTGTATATTTTAATTGCATGCAGTTCAAAATGTTTATGTGGCATAGCTCAATTGGATGTTGGGTATGTTACAATATGTTCCGCAAAGAAAACGTAAGAGTTCTCTAGCATAGCGTGGCCTAGCATGGATGGTCGGGGATGTCACAACATTGATCCTAAAATAGTGGATAGATTACTTTTGGAGAAAAGTAATCTTGGAAAATCAATTTTAGTTTAGCTAGCCACTAGAACCAAAAGGAGAATACATGATATGGTCATAAGTTGTTCCATAATCCTTAATGGTGTGAATACTAGTGTTGATATAAATATCATACCATTGGGGTCTTATGATATTCTAATTGGAATGGATTGGTTGGACATGCATCATGTTGTTCTAGACTGTCATAGTAAGACATTTACATGTCTTGATGGAGATGTAAAATAGAGCACTGTGAAAGGAGTTCCTAGACCCATCTCTATAAGGGAGATTTTAGCCTTACAACTAAAGAGATTTTTCAAAAAAGGATGTCAATTGTATGTAGCCCATGTGGAGGATCCATAAGATACAAAGGGGCCCAACCTTGAATATTTCTCGATACTACAAGAATTTGAGGATGTATTCCAAGAAATGCCAGGGTTTCCACCAAAAAGGGAGGTAGATTTCTCTATTGATCTAGTGCCACGCTAACGTCCCTGTCCATCCATGTTGGGCCATGCTACACCAAAAAACTCTTATGTTCTCTATGCAAAACATACTATAACATACTCAACATCCAACTGAGCTATGCTACATAAATTTTTCGAAGTGCATGCAATTGAAATACACAGACACAGAACTCTTGCGGAAGAATTATATATAAAATGTAAACATACAAATATATTTGTAAATACACATATTCACAATGAAATAACAGTAAACATATACAGGAAATACCCATAACAATAACCATAGTTATAATCGTACATATGATAACCCATAAAAATAAGAACGTAAATAACAATGCAACATATAAATTTATCACACAATTGACACTTATCTTGGTAATAATGTCACCAACTTCATGAGACCTTCCACAAACCTCCCATCCTTAGACCACATTGTTCATCACTCTCAATAGTGAGTCATCCCTGAGCTATTACTAAACTCCACCTGGGTAAAGGGATTCCTAACCAGGCTAAAGGCTCATAGACAACAGGAAATACTATGTCTTAGGTGCCAACTCAGCTAACAACATATAGTCCCTCATTCCCCACATCCCTTTCCCACCCCAGGAAGTGTGACCATTCTCTGCTCAATAGTCCTTCAGCTTCCCCACTTCCTTTTTAGGCTTCAACAATAGGCTCTAAAGGAAGTCTCATAGCACTATAGATGTAGTACAACACCTTCAAGAAATCAATTTCCAACAATTCTCTCACCTAGAGAGAAATTTATCACGGGCATGACAACTCACCTCTTGAATATCCCATGGTCCTAACAACCTACTTCTTCAGTCCAGATCCCAAGCTAACCAGCTACACAGACAGAGAATGGATATGGATATAGGTTCAGATACAATCATGAAGATACGAAGGATAGATCAATGGGTGTGTGCATGCTCATGGATGATTGACTGGATTAATGAATGATGGAAGAATGATGGAAAAGATGATCGGAAATGAACTAAGTTCCAACAATATGTATTCATGTCCCCAAATTGACACTTGTCATGTTGGGAGCTACTTTGGCCCACTTGTCCCCAACTTTAGAACTTAGGATAAAATAATTATCCATACTTTATATTTAAGAAATATTAATATAATATTCCTTTTTGGATTAAGATCCCTATCTTATCCCTTTTATTTAACTTTTAGACCCCTCCCTTTCCCTAACCAGTGCATTTTAGTCCCCCATATCTTTTATTGTGGTCGATCTGCACACAATGATGTATTTTATATTAATTATGAGACATATACAAAAATAGGTGCACTGGCCTTTAACATCTAGGCTGTCTGGCCTAATCAAAGGATAAGAATCCTATCTTATAATAACTGGCTCACCAGCCTATAAAAAACCGCATATACAAAAAATGATACTTGCCCTAAAAATTGTGCACACTCAAGTTGCTACGTGCGGTATCCAAGAATGTGCACACTTCATCATTTTACTGCGCAGTACATGCGTGCACTATGCCATGAAATGTGCATACATAAAAAATGATATCTAAACAACTCACCAACTTAAGTACATTTTCATTTGCATTATGATTGGTTTCATCCTAGGGGTATTACAATCCCCTCCCCTTATTTATGCATTGTCCTCAGTACATCATGTACCCATATACAACAAAATTTCAAAAATCCTCAAAAAGATGTGGGTATTCTACTCGCATTGCATCCTCATGCTCCCAAGTAGCGTCCTCGGGACCGTACCAATTCCATTGGACCTTTACAAGCCCTATGGATCGATTATGGAGCTATTTGATTTTTTGGTCTAGAATCCATAACTAATGCACTTGAAAAGTACCTTCTTGCTCCACCTGAATCACATTCCAATCAATAACATGATTAGCATCAGGTATATATTTCTTGAGTAATGATACATGGAATACATTATGAACAGACATAGATGCAGACAATGCAATCATATAAGCTACTGGACCAATCCTCTCTAGGATTTCAAACTAGCCACAATAGCGAGCTACCAACTTTGAACAATTTCCCAACTTGAGGGAACTTCTGTTGGCCTTTAATTTCAAGAATACATGATCACCCACTTTAAATTCCCTATGAGTTTTGTCCTTATCAACATAAATTTTCTTCCTGTCTTGGGCAATCTTTAAATTCTTTTTTATTTTAATCATTTTCTCCTCCATTTCCCTAAGCAAATCTGGCCTAACCATTGCTCTGTCGGCTGGGTTATCCTAGCTTACTGGTGTGTTTCACTTTCTCCCATAAAGTGCCTCAAGTGGGCTCATCTTTAGAGATGATTGGTACCCATTGTTATAATCAAACTCTACCAAGTGTAGGTAGTCTTCCCATTTTGATGGTTTATCCATCACATACATCCTCAACATATCCTCAATTACTTGATTCACCCTCTCTGTTTGTCCATCTGATTCTGGATGATAAGTTGTACTAAAATTTAAATTAGTTCCAAATCCATTAAATAATCCCTTCCAAAATTTTGAGGTAAATTTTGTATCTCTGTCATACACAATTGTCTTGGGTATGCCATGTAATCTATCAATTTATTTCATATAAACATCAACAATGTTCGCTACCTTGTGCGTGATCTTAACTCGAATAAAATGGGCAGCTTTAGTAAGCTTATCCACCACTACCATGATAGAATCATGTTGCTTTTTTGTTCTGGGAAGTTTGGTAATGAAATCCATTGTTACAAATTCCCATTTCCACTCAGGAATGGGTAATGGTTGTAGCAAACTAGTTGGGTGTCTATGCTCAGCCTTTACCTTTTGAAATTCCAAACATATGGCAATAAAATAAGAAACCTCTTTCTTCATGCCTGGCCAATAATATTGGCTCTTAACAACAACAATAGTTTTCTGATATCCTGGGTGCCCAGCATAAGGCACATTATGCATTTCTCCCAATATCATATTTTTCAACTCCTGGGAATTTGGTACATAAATTATGCCCATGTACATGAGAACTTCATAATTATCTAGATTATATTCCTCAATTTTTTGTTTTATATTACCTTACTGTAATTTTCCCACTAATTATTTGTATTGCAAATCTGATTTGGTAGCCTCTATAATTATGTCTTTCAACTCTGATTGGTACATGCTAATGGCTGTAGCATGAAATTCATGTACTCTTTTGTTGAGTGCATCAACCACTTTATTCTCTTTCCCTTTGATATTCTTTATATCAAAGTCATATTCACTTAAAAATTCTAACCATATGCTTTGCCTAGCATTTAGAGTTGGTAGATCAAATAAATATTTCAGACAATTATGCTCTGTTCTTAGCTCAAACATTTTCCCCATGAGGTAGTGTCTCCATTTCTTCAAGGCATGCACTATGGTTGCCAACTCCAAATCATGAGTGGCATAGTTTCTTTCATTCTCCTTCAACTTCCTTGATTCATAACATATAGAAAATTCGTTTTGAGTGAGGCCTCCACCAAGTCCTTCTTCACATGCATCTGTGCATAAAATGAAGTCTTCTTTTGTGTCTAAAATCCTTACTATTGGAGCACTTGTTAATAACTATTTCAAGTTTTGGAAACTTTTTTCACAATCCAATGTCCACTGAAACTTCACACCCTTCTTTTTTAAGGAAGTGATTGGGTGTGAAATATTTGAGAATCCTTCAATGAATCTCCTATAGTAGCCTGCAACGCCCATGAATGATATGACCTCTGTCAAATTATTTGGCGTTGACCAATCTCTAATCGATTCTATCTTCTCAGGCTTCACTTCTATCCCAACATTTGAAATAATATGTCCCAAATAATGATTTTTCTTCTGATAAAATGAGCACTTGCTCAATTGGGAACACAATTGATGCTCCCTTAATACTTGCAACACCATCCTCAAATGATGTTCATGCTCTTCTTATGACTTGGAATATATAAGAATGTCATCCAAAAAGACAATGACAAACTTGTCTAAATATTCTCGGAAAACACCATTCATTAAGCATATGAAAACAACTGGTGCATTTGACAACCCAAATGGCACCATTGTGAAATCATAATGACTATAACTTGTCTTGAAGGTGGTCTTGCTGATATCTTCCTCTTTAATCCTTATTGGATGGTATCCTGACCTGACATCTATCTTTGAAAACATCTTTGCATCCTTCAATTGATAAAAAAGATCATCAATCCTTGGCAGATGATACTTGTTCTTAATAGTCACTTTATTCAACTGTCTGAAATCAATGCACAATCATAATGTCCCATCTTTCTTCACGAACAAGACTGGGGCACCCCAAGGTGACACACTTGGTTGTATATACCCCTTATTCAAAATTTCTTCAAGCTGCATTTGCAACTCCTTCAGCTATGGTGTTCTCATTCTGTAAGGATTCTTTGACACTGGAGCTATTACAGGGATTACATTTATAGAGAAATCAATATCTCTCATTGGGGGTAGTCCTAGTACCTCCTTGAACACATCTTCAACGTTTTCCAAGACTACATGATCTTCCAAATTTGACACCGTATATTTAGGTGTCTCTTCCATATGTGCTGCAAATATTTGACACCCTTTTCTGTAACATTTCTTTAGCTGCAATGCTGAAATTTCTATGATGGTTATTTCCCTGGAAATTCACTGCACTTTTCTTAGGCTCCCTTCCTCATCCAAGCAATTAAATTCCTTGTTATGATAGTCTAGGATAGCATGATGTTGATCCAACCAATCCATCCCAATTAGATAGTCATAGGAACCTAAAGTTAAGATGTTCAAATCTTCCCTATTGTTCAGTCTGTTCATGTCCATAAGACATGACTTAACCATCTCTTTAACTTTTCTTTTGGATTGGGTAGCTAGTTGCACCAACCAAGATTTTCCATGCTTGCTTCTCGGAAAATGAAAAATTTCCACCATCTTAGGATCTATATAACTATGACTAGATCCTGAATGAATTAAAATGGCAATGGTTTGGTCGTTGATCATACCTTCCACTTCAATCATATGTGACGGATACTCTGCTTGCTTGTTGTCCAGGGCTACATAGATTCTTGGCACATTTCTGCCCATGTCCTCCACTATTTTATCTTGCTATACATTGTGAACAATTGTCACCTTTTCACATCTTTGAGGACAATATCTATACATATGATATCATTTACAACCCTAACATTGAATAGGTGGCTATCTTGGCCTTTGACCCCCTATTTCAATCGCTCTGGGCTCTCTAGGAGTTGGTTGTCCACCTGGAACTTCTTTTTGTCTTCCCAATATTTTTGGAAAGTTGGCCTTGCTTTCTATTGATCATATAGGCATTTATCTCACCTTACGATCTCCTCTAATGTCTTGAGATCATCATACTGTATTTTTTCACTGATGAAGGATGGAAATACACTCAAATACCTCTGAATATTAATTTTTTCATCCTTGATGAAAGAGACATACTTCAATAGTTATAAACACCTTCTCTCATATTCATCAATTTTCATAGTCCCAAGCTTCAATTCAAATAACTCTTTCATTTTCTTGTCACAAGATCTCTTAGTCGATTATTTATTCTCAAAATAATTCTTGAATTCTCTCCAAGTAACACTTTTCTCTTTAATGTGTTTCACCTGCAAAGGTTTATCCCACCACATGGATGCCTTTCCCTTGAGTTGATAGATAACAATTCCACCTTCGGCATGAGAAGAATAATTATGCAATTGAAAATACTTTCTCATGCCCAACAACCATGTTTCTGCATATTCATCCTTCTTGTGCTCACCATCAAATGTAGGAGGTTTGATTTTGTTCATTTTTCCTCGTAGCTCATCCACCACAGACCCCTTATGATTCCTAATAGGGGATGGACTTGATCTTCTATGTGATCTCTTATTGGAATGCCTAGGGGAGTGGTGGTGATGTTTTCTAACACTTATGGTTCTTCTTTTCTCATCAGGAGGCCTGTGACTTCTAGATTTGCTTGAGACAGTCTCCTTATCCAATTTCTTTTCTATTTTTTTCAAGCTCTGCAATAACTTCATGTTGAATTCATCCTTATTCTCCTTGGATCTCATAAAACTTTCATTATCATATTTATGTATTTGTACATCCTTCTGTAAATTTTTAATGATCTCTACCATATGCATGTTGGCATGCCTTTCATCTCCATGTCCATTGGAGTGTGTTCGTTCAATGCCCAAATGGACATCCATCCCTCTAATCTCATATTCTTGGATGTAAGTCCATTGTTCCTCTTACATTCCTATGGAATCTATGTTTATCTTAATCTGATCTAGTTGTTGTTAACTCTGCAAAATGTGCAGTCAACAAAACTTTGTCAGGCTAACTGATTCAACAATTTCATGAAAATATGAACCATTTTGGTTCAATAATATATATTAGAATTGTTTCTTCTGATTTCCTGGAAATTTGAATGACTGGATCAATTTTCTGGGTGGATATTTAGATTTATCTATCTAATATCTTTCCAATGCCTATTCCCATGCTCAATTCTGAGTCTTCAGCAGAAAGTTATGGCTATTTGAAATTTTCCCATTAATTTTTCTGTTTATTTTTCAACTTGACAGTACTTTGTGCTGTAATATGAATTTTTGCACCTACTCCATTAGATTTTCCATAGGATCTCAATTTAGTTTCTTCAAATACGTATTATGGGCACTCTGTCCAATTTTCACCTCTTTCTGGTTTCTAGGATGCTAGTTATAGTCTGCTGAAATTCCAGACCAAAATACCATATTGTAACTAGTATGCTACGGGTACCTTATTTTCCATATTAAACACTTTTAACATGCTTAGAAATTTAATTCATCTCTTGTAATGTATTCTATGGCTCAATATATTTCCATTGACCACTCCTATGCCTCAATCTGATTCCGAAGAAGAAAGTTATGACTCTTTGAAGTTAGTTGGGTCTTAAAATTTACCCTTCACTGTTTGTGTTGTAACTTTCTCATAAAAGCTCTGTTTGATGAATGATTTACACCATTAGAAAGATATCTCCAAGCTATTTTATTTGAGTTGCAAAGACATAATGTTCATTTGTTTTCAAGTTCCTAAAAACGCTCTTAAGGGCCTAAAAAATGCGCTTCAAAAAGATGGTGTTCAAATGATATAAAATGTCACAGAAAATCACTGGTTTTCTGTTGTTATTCTCCCTTCGAACGACTTCACGTGCACAAAATTCAACCTGTACTCCCATATTTACCATGCACAGAAAAAAAACAAGGTTAACCGTGCTTCCCACACTTAAAAACCATTGTGTATCACTTCTTTGTCGCACCAATAACTTGCACGCACTACTTTTATGTCACGTGCCAATATCCACCGCACACAGTTTTTGTATTGCGCGCTGATATTTCGCCCATAGTATACCCTATGCGCTACAACATGCCATATTTGAGTACATCTCCACTACACACCAAAACTTTGCATGCACCACTATCTAAATTTTTGCACGACAACATATACCCACATTGCGTGCACACCAACAAAAATTCTCTACGCTCTGCCAACACTGCACACACCACGTGCATCATTATTATGTGTGTGCACACCGTACACACCTTATTATTCATATGCACACCACGCAATGCTAAATTTAGTGCATGCACCCACACACCAACATTTTTCCACTTAGTGTGAATTTTATCTATCACAATAATTTCACTACGCCTCATGCATTTTCACTACACCCACCTACACACATTCATTTTTATGCGCATCAATTCCTTGTGAACTCTGTTGCAAAAATTGGGGATTTCGCTTAACTTCTTTTTTTTTCCCCCCAATTTACCATAGACATTATGCAACTATGAAATTCATTCAATTTCACCCCGATAACACCCATTTAACCTATGTAACAACAAATCGTTGTGGTTTGACATTTCTAGAATGAATTTCGCCAAAAATCAATTCATGAATTGAGAATTTTGATTACAAAATTTTCTCCATCTATTGTGGCTTCACTGTAACTTTAAATTCGACCAATTCCAGGTTTGAATTTTCTAGAACAGATATTAAATCAAGAATATCTCACCACATGGCTGAATTTTCTCAATTTTCCCATGAATTTAAGAACATAAATTGGGGCTTTTTCCCAATTCTGCCCAATTTCTATTACTTTTTACCACGAACACTCTGTAACTCAAAATTTGGCCACCTCAAAATCAATCATCTATAACATTTCGCTTTAACTCACTTGTTCGACCCATCTAGGCTCAACGCTAAAAACTTAAGCTCTGATACCATGTTGTAACGTCCCTAGTCGTCCATGTCAGGCCATGATATGACAGAGAACTCTTACGTTCTCTCTGCGAAACATACTGTAACATGTCCAACATCCAACTGAGTTATGCTACATAAATTTTTTGAACTGCATGAAATTAAAATATACACACACAGAACTCTTCCGGAAGCATTATATATAAAACATAAACATACAAATAATTATGTAAATACACAGATTCACACTGAAATAAAAGTAAACATATACATGCAGCATATACAGGAAATACCCATAACAATAACCATAGTTATAAATGCACATACAATAACCCATAAAAATAAGTATGTAAATAACAATGCACCATGTAAATTTATCACACAATTGGCACTTATCTTGGTAATAATGTCACAAACTGTGTGTAGACCTTCCACAAACCTCTCAGCCTTAGACCACACTATTCATCACTCTCAACAGTGAGTCACCCCCGATATGGGACTAAACTCCACCTGGGTAAATGGATTCCTAACTAGGCTAAAGGCTCATAGACAACAACAAAGACTCTGTCTCAGGTGCCAAATCAAATAAAAACCTACAATCCCTCATTCCCCACATACTTGTGCCACCCAAGGAAGTGTGCCCCTTTTCTGCTCAACAGTCCTTTGGCTGCCCCACTTCATTTCTGGGCTTCAACAACATGCAGGACAGGAAGTCTCAGAGAACTATAGTTGCAGTACAACACCTTCAGAAAATAAATTCCTAGCAATTCTCTCACCCAGAGAGAAATTTCTCATGGGCTCGACAAACCGCCTCTTCAATATCCCACGGGCCTGAAAACGCACTTCTTCAGTCAAGCTCCCAATCTAACCAGCTACATGAACATAGAATGGCTATGGATACATGTTCATATATAGTCATGAAGATATGAAGGATAGCTCAATGGGTGTGTGCATTCTCATGGATGATTGACTAGATGACAGAATGATGGAAGAATGATGGAAAATATGATCGGAAATGAACTAAGTCCCAAAAATATGTATGCATCTCCCCAACTTGACACTTGTCATATTGGGAGCTACTTTGGCCCACTTGTCCCCAACTTTAGAACATAGGATAAAATAATTATCCATACTTAATATTTAAGAAATTTAATATAATATTCCTTTTTGTCTTAAGCTCCCTAGCTTAGCCTTTTTCTTTAACTTTTAGGCCCATCCCTTTCCCTAAAAAATCAAGTTTAGTCACCTCCTATCCTTAGACCACACTCTTCATCACTCTCAATAGTGATTCACCCCTGAGCTGGTGTTTTAGGTGAATCCCTCTATGGACAAGTGGATTCCCTCTTGGTCTCTAGACTCCTAAGGCCAAGACAGAAAAGTTCTTAACATGGACACTGACTTCCTTTTAGATCTAATCAAGCTAATAATTGAAAGAGAAGGAGAAATATATGTACCTTATTAGCGACGTTCATCCTTGCAAAGTCCTGACTAAGATTTGATCATGAGCTCCCTGATAGATCCTATAGGACAAACAAAGGTACAAAAGACTTCCTACTCTACTGATATTAGCTCAATCATAGATCCATCTACTACAGACAAACTCATATGGAACAAACACAAGTTTGAAAGAAATAGGCCAATCATTGATTATATTAATGAGAACAAGTAAAAGTACTTACAATCCTTTAAATGAAGGTGCAACAGCTTCTTCCAGTTCTCCTTGTCCAACCCCTTTTCTCAAGTAATCTCCACTGAAGGCCTTGATGGAATCTCACTCTTGAGATCATAATTTTGATGTAATTCCCAATCTTCATTGTACCTTTCACCATGAGAAGGCCTCCTTATATAAACTTGGAGAGGTCCAACCACTTGAGAGATCTGTGGGACAAGTTGAGGATTCCTCTCCTTCAGTTGAGGATCTTCTCTAAGATCATGCCTTAACCATCTATTCGAATCCAACTACCTTCGAGAATTGAGGGATTCTTCCCTGATTTGCCTCAACAAACCCAAAATTGGCTGAAAAAAGGGTAGCGCTCCCCCAAAAGGGTGAATAGGGAACTCAAAGACTCCACCAAAGAGGCACAGGGGGAACTAACACTCCCTGACCATGGGTAGGGGAGGGATCCTCTCCAAAATCCATTTTTTTGTGGTTTTTTCAATGGAAAAAGGTTTGTACTCCCTGTCAAGTGACTTCTCTTCTTCAAAACTAGTCTTTGGGGTGTCTTAAGTGTCTTTGTGATGTTGTTAGAGGCATGACATAAGAAATATGGCAGTATATTGTTTGTGACACTTGCAACACTTGTAGTCAGGATGCGACACTTACAACACTTGTAATGAAAACACTTGTGACACTATCAAAGTGAGTAATTTTGATGTGTAACAACTGGGACTAAAATCCACTAGGGTAAAGGGATTCCTAACTAGGATAAAGGCTCATAGACAATATGAAAGACTCTATCTCAGGTTCCAACTAAACTAACAACCTACAATCCCTCATTCCCCACATTCCTATTGTTGGCACAAGGGTAGACCCGAGGTTCACTCCAAGAGCGCACCAACAAGAACTAGCTACTGGCCCTTTCTGCAAAACCTGCAAAGCAAATGTAGTCTCACCCGAAGAAACTATGAGGGGGTTGCAGGACAGAGATGCCTAAAACTAGGGGAATATCAAGTGGATTTAATAGAACAACAACACAATATGCACCTATCACTTATCAAGATAGATCTATCCTGCACAATTATAGATCTAATCTAACACAACAATATAAATAACAAGATAACAACAACAGAGATCAAAGAATCAATCACACATACACAATGAAAGATATACATGGTTCACCCTCCCTCTAGGGCTACGTCCATAGAACTGTGCTTATGATTTATTAAGGTAAAGCATACAAATCTTGTATGCACTCTCAGCTAGTAGGTCTTCTTTCTTCTCTCTCTTTCTCTCACCTCTCCTGTTCACCTAGCTGTAGGACTTGATCTCCGCACACAACTGAAGATATTACAATACCAGAAGGCTCTCTCTCTCAACACAATAATCTCTCCCACAATAAAGATGGATCAACAACAATATCCTGTGAATACTCAATGACCAACCCGACCCAAGTCCTCTTGACCTTTATTTATACATTACAATACGTCACCGATAACCTTAGGCCAAAACCTAAGTTCCAAAACCCTAGATACCAAAACCCTAGGTTTCTAAAACCCTAGGTCAACTTGACCTGCGTTTTACAAGCTTCGCCAGCTTGCCTTCCCTTCCTTCTTGTGAAATGCTCCAAAGCATCCAACGATGACTTTTTCCACTTTCTAAGTTTTCCTCGATCCATCTTCCTTATTGATCCAACATCCTCAATCTCCTCATCCAACGACTTTATTTTTCTCACTTCGCTCCATCGTTTCTTATTTTCTTATCACTTCGACCTAGTGATAGCCACTATGTCTCCCGCGAAGCTTTCTTTTTACCTTTTCTTCCTTGTACCTCACTTCCTTCCATAACCAAGGGCCAACGGGCCCCCAAAACTCACATGTGACTTGTCTCGAGGCACTTAGGATATGGTTTCTATGTTTTTCTTTGACTTGGGCTGCGTAGTGCAGCCTTTTCTTTTTTCTTTGTACCTCCTCTCCCTTCTTGTGAAGACTATATTTTCTGTGTCTAGTACCTAGTTCCAACTGCACCTGGTAACTAGACCCTTTTCTCCTTTCTTCTACTGAGAGCTACGAGGTATTTGGTTGTCATAGTACAACTTCAACTGACTTCCATTCACCAATCCTTCCTTCCATTTTCCATTCAATGTCTTCAGGTGCACAACTCCTTCTGTAACATAGGAGATCTCATATGGTCCTAGCCAATGCGTTCTGAACTTCCCAAGGTGTTTTATAAATTTACTGTCATACACTAGCACTAAGTCACCTTGCTTGAATGCCTTCTTCTTGATGTGTCTGTCATGATAGGCCCTCTCTCTTTCCTTCTGAACTTGCTGATGGAACCCAACAATGAATCTGTCTTCTTCCAGTTCAACCAACTGTGAAATCCTCTTGCAATGAATGCCAATATCATCCATGTCTATAAATGATACAATCCTTAAGCTTCGTACCAAATATTCCATTGGGACAACAACTTCAAGACCATAAACCAACTTGAAAGGGGTCTGCATTGTTAATTTCTTGCAAGTGGTTCTATAGGCCCATAGTATTGTAGGTACTCTTAGATCCTAGTCATCCCTATTCACACTGCAATTTTTTGTCAATGATGTCTCCAAGATCTTATTGAATGATTCAACTATTCCATTTTCTTGTGGATGGTAAGTTGTTCTCTTTTGATGGTGGACTAGAAATTCTTCAGTTGGGGCTTCAACTATATTATTGATGAAATGTGTGCCTTGATCACTCATAAGGATTTTGGGGCATCCAAACCTGGTTATTATGTCATCAAATATAAAACATGCAGCTGTAGTTGCACTACAGTCCTTGACTACTCTGGCCTCACCCCATCTGGATAAGTATTCCGTCACAGTAATGATATACCTTTCTCTTGTGCATTTCCCTTGTGGGTTTATAGGTCCCACGAAGTCAATGGCCCACTTTTCAAATGATTGTAGGGTTATCTGAGGTGATAATGGAATTTCATCTCATCTAGATGGTTTCCCAACTCTCTGGCATACATCACAGGCTCTAGCATAATCCTTATCATCTCTGTGTAAGGTAGGCCACCAAAGGCCATCTCACAAGACCTTTTGTGTAGTTTCTCTCCCTGTGTAGTGTCCTCCTGCGATGCCTTCATGAGATTCTGCAAGGATCAATGGTCGCTCTATCTCCATAACACATCTTCTTAGTATCTCATTAGGTCCCAGTTTGTATAGCTGACCAGCTATAAGTGAAAAGTCTATAGTGCGCACCACGAGTTGTTTCTTCTAGGGAATTGTATGCTCTAGGTGCCATTCTTGTTGACAGGAACTAGAAGGTGTCTGCAAAGTGGTCATCCATCTTCCTAATTACGAGCAACTATGCATCCAATAATGTATCCTCCAAACTAGTGGGTTCTTTTCCATGTTCCAACCTCGACAAGTGGTCAGGACCCTTGTTCATTCTTCCAGGCTTAACTGTGATTTCAAAATCATATTCTTGAATCAACAGAATAAATATTCATATCCACCCCCCCAACACTCTCTTGTTGACTATGTACTCCAACACAGATTGATCTGTGAACATTTTAAAGTTTCCTCACAACAAGTAGTGTCAGAATTTTTGCAGCACGTACACCATGGCTAATCCTTCTCTTTCTGTAGTGATATAATTAATTTTGGTTGTAGATAGTTTCCTGCTAGTGAAATCTAGCAGATGGTTGATATCCCCTTCTCCAGGTTGTGCCAGTACTGCTCCTAATTCAATAGAATATGCATTGACATGCACATGAAATTCCTTGTTCCAATATGGAAAAACCAGAATGGGCGCAGTGACCATCTTCTGTTTCAGTGTGTCGAACCTATGTTGGCATTCGTCTGTCCAGTTGAACTGACAATCCTTCTTCAATAGCTTCTCCATCGGTGATGTGATTTGAGCATAGCCTTTAATAAATTTCATGTAATAGCCAGTGTGTCCTAGCGTAGTGCGCACTTGTTTGACTGAAGTAGGTAGTGGAAAATCAACTATAATTCCAATCTTTGATGGATCAGCCAACAATCCCTGCTTGCATACAATATGGCCTAATAATACTCCAAATGGTGAGAAGAAGATGCACTTCTTCAAATTTAAAGAAAATTGACATTGTCTGCATTTATCCAACATTATCCTTAGACATTCAATATGATTTTTCAACAAACTAAACACAGTCCAGTCATCAAAATAGGCTTCTAAAAATTTATGAAAAAATTATTTGAACGCTTCGACCACTACCCTGGAAACAATGGCTAGGGAATTCTTCAGTCCAAAGGGCATTACTATATATTGGTAGGATCCCCATTCTGTGGAAAATGTAGTCTTGTGGCGGTCCTCCTTCATAATCTGGATCTGATGGTATCCTTAAAATCCATCTATAAAATAATATACCTCCTGGCATCCCATGTTGTCTAATACTCCATCAGTGAAAGGTGTAGGGAAAGGATCATGCAAACAAGCATCATTCAACTTTCTGAGGTCCACACATATCCTGATTTCTCTTGTCTTCTTTTCTTGTACTACCATAGGGTTGATCCACTCCAACTCTTCGATAGGTTCAATAATCCCTGCTTCCAGCATTCTGTCGAGCTCAGTCTTCACTTTTTTCTTGTATTTTGGGTTCAATCTATAGGGTATTTGCTTGAATTGCCTTGCATCTGGTTTCAAATGTATTCTCATCTCTACCATTGATCAAAATCTGGACCAGGGGGCAAAAATTTGTTCAATTTTCAAAGTGCTCGGATTGTGATGAAAATGGTGCCATTGCATCTGTCTCGTCTTCCTGATTCTGGCGGTATATTTACTTTCTCAAACGGAGTTCATATGGAGAAGTTATCGCGATCTGTTCGCCGAGCCAAACAGGCAAAAATTTGATGTTGACTGTACCTGTCCGTACAGTCCGTACAGGACACGTGGAAGGTCGTACGACATACGTGGCATGTCCATACAGGACACATGGTGGCTCCAGGGCATGACATGTGTCATGCATTTTTGGACTTTTCAGTGTACGGTTTGACCAATCTTGAAGTGACACGTGTCACCATT
Organism: Picea engelmannii; assembly: GCA_009831015.1. Lineage (NCBI taxonomy): Eukaryota > Viridiplantae > Streptophyta > Pinopsida > Pinales > Pinaceae > Picea > Picea engelmannii. The sequence continues at coordinate 193,186 of ML782959.1, read as the reverse complement.
GGAAGGGTGACACGTGGCACGGGTGACATCATCGACTGACGTGGCAGGATCATACCATCCATACAGTGATGTGGCAGGTAGGTGACATGGCACATTTTCATTGGTTGATGATTACCGAATCATGGATTGACACGTGGCATTTTTATGGTCAAATGATTGGGTGCCGCGTGGCCCAATCAGCGGCTACCACGTGGCACCCCGATTTTTGACTATTTGGTCTTGGGTTCAAAAGTTTTTGGGGTCGACCGGATTTGAACCGGTGACCTCCCGCTATGCCAAATTTTTTCATGAACCTCCACTAACCAATAATCTGCCATTTGTTCCTTGTTAGCATTGCGGGGAACATTGTATTTATGGTTTATGTGTTGTATATTGGTTGGGGGTTCGGGCCGGGGCTAAGCCCTGGACCGTGGTCATTTTATATGGCATATGACACAACATATGTAAAGTCCCGACCGATTGGTGCATGCACTTTTCATTGCATTGCGTGTTATATATAAACCAAAGTTTAACCCATATATATATTGTAACGGTTATGTATAATGTGCGCGGTTGTGTTGTTTTAATATATGACCATTTTAAATGTGGCGCGCACGTTTGTAACCCAGCCACAGTTTTGGCTTTGTGCCATGTGACCTTGCCACAAAAATGTGCGGGGTTGTACTTTTGCGTGTGGTTTCAACAGTTGACACGGTTTTTACAGTTTGCACGGTTTTTATAACCGTTAAGCTCTTTTCTTTTTGCCCGAGGTTTCATGAGCCATATGCCCGAGAGCTAGGCGGTTGGGGGCTGGAGGCGCCCTAACCATCCTACAGTTTGCACGGTTATTCGAAACCGCTCGGTGCCAGGTTATAACACGTTTTTGGAGCGTGTTCCAGGTTCATGCACACAGAGGTGTGTTTTGTAGAGCCAGTTCCAGCAAAGCTTGAAGGAGAAAAATGGAGGAGGCCTAACTTCTTCATCGTTTGGCCAATTGAGGTGCCGTAAAAGACCAGCCAGGGGTTTTTGGATGTGCTAGATCCATTGGTGCCATTTTCACAGCCATTTGAAGACTCTTCATGCAAGTTTTTCACCATTGAAGTTCCAGGAAGCTCCAGGGAGTTTCAAGCCCTCTTTGATGGAGGACATGGTTTGGTGAGCCTATATTTGTTTTCTGTGATTGAATAATCATTTTTGGATAATCGATATTCTATGGACACATTGGGACAAGTTTCAGAGGCTTTTGAGGACTTTTACAGGTGTTTTTGCCAAAGAGAAGCTCAGAGAATCTTATGGCCACATGTAGAAGAGGTTATGCCCGGATGAGCCATGATCCGTTTTCAGAGTTGTATTAGTCATTTCTGGGGTTTTTATGTGTTCTGATCTCAATGGTACAGTTTGTTTTTCCATTGGAGTTGAGCAGCAGCTTGTAAAAGAACTTTTGAATAATTAATCCCAGAGAGCCAAGTCCATTATGGAGGCTCAAGGAGATGTAGCCCGTAGGGGGGTGAACTCCTTTATCATGTTGTGATTGTTCTGAGTTTGATGGTTTGTTTGCTACAAGTATTGTTGCTGTGTATTTATTTGAAGTACATATTTAACCATTTACAAGAAAATTTTCTCACACATAAGCATTTACAAGAAGAAGCACGAACTTAACACATAAGTTTATATTGCATATTTATACACATGAAGCAAGGTCCTGTAAAGTTTATTTTAATGAAGTAGGGGTGCTTGCATAGCATAACAAGTCAACCTTCTATTTTCAGATCAGGTGGTATCAGAGCATAAGTTTGTTTCACTCATGTGTTTGCCATTGATAGCTTGAGATTTAGCTATTGGTTTTTGTGCAAGTTTTGTGTTGAAGTTGGATATCTTCCAAAGATGGCGGAAGCTTCAAGTATTGATAGTTCTCATACATTTTCATTATCTAAAGAAGAGTTGATAACTATGTGATATGTGATGAAAGAGTTGTATGAAGACAGGAATAAGAACATTTGCCTTGAAGAGAAGTTGATGGCCATGAAGCAGGAGAAAGTCTAGCTTTTGCAAAGGTTGCATGAGATGGAGATTCAACTCCATGAGGCAAAGGAAACCCTTACCAAGTACATGCGTGAACATAAGGTATGCAGTGTTAGTTTATCTTCTAATTCCTCTAAAGATGAATGTTTTGGTGGTTTTGAGAGTCACACAAGAGGAATAGGGTCCAAGTTGTTGTTAAAAATGGGCTATG
>ML782959.1:156194-190104 GCA_009831015.1 Picea engelmannii | reverse complement strand
TGAAGAGTCCTATACATGCATTTGTTTTTATGTATGTGTAAGCAGCGAACCTGGTGATGGTTCATCATGAGTGATTCATGATCGTTTCATGATTGTTACATCATGTTTGTCGACTTGTCAGTTTTGGAAGGTTGATGAGTCTCGAATGGTGTTGATGATTTTCTGATGACTATGTTGTGTCGATCGTGTTGTTCAACTTGTGTTTAGTCGATGGTGTTTATTGACTTGAAAGTTGATTTTGAAAACTCCATGTGCTTTGATAAAGTACGGGATGCGACAGTTTATTTGGAGAACAAAAGTTTTTGTTGGCATCATTTTTCAGTCTTGTATAATTGGTTTTCAAGATTGATGGTTTTCTTGGCTTGTGACAAGATGTCGCAGGAAGTTTTTGCAGCCATTGGAGAGTTGATTTTGTTGACGCCAAAGAGTTCGAAAGAGGGACTTGATTCTCAGTGGGAAGGTTGGCAGTCTTCCAAGCACAGAGAGAGCAATGGGTTAGCAGCAGCCAGAGAGCAGTGGTTGAAGGACATAGTCAGTTGCAGTGCACGACATGTCAGAGTATTCAGGTGATTGTCAAAAAGATTTTGATATGACTTGAAAGCAGACAGATAAGCTTTTGTGGGTCCAAAAGCATTTCTGTGGGAAGGTGTGATCAAAATCTGGACCAGGGGGCAAAAATTTGCTCAATTTTTAAAGTCCTCGGATTGCGATGAAAACAGTGCCATTGTGTCCATCTCGTCTTCCTGATTCCGATGGTATATTTACTTTCTCAAACGGAGTCCGTATGGAGAAGTTATCGTGATCTGTTCGCCGAGCCAAACAGGCAAAAAATTGATGCTGACTGTACCTGTTCGTACAGTCCGTACAGGACACGTGGCAAGCCGTACGGAATACGTGGCATGTCCGTACAGGACATGTGGCAGCTCCAGGGTGTGACACGTGTCATGCATTTTTGGACTTTTCAACGTACGGTTTGACCAATCTTGAAGTGACACGTGTCACCATTGGAAGGGTGACACGTGGCACGGGTGACGTCATCGACTGACGTGGCAGGGTCGTACCATCCGTATAGTGACGTGGTAGGTAGGTGACGTGGCACGTTTTCATTGGTTGATGATTACCAAATTAGGGATTGACACGTGGCATTTTTATGGTCAAATGGTTGGGTGCCGCGTGGCCCAATCAGCGGCTGCCACGTGGCACCCCGATTTTTGACTATTTGGTCTTGGGTTCAAAAGTTTTTGGGGTCAACCGGATTCGAACCGGTGACCTCCCGCTATGCCAAAGTTTTTCATGAACCTCCACTAACCAATAATCCGCCATTTGTTCCTTGTTAGCATTGCAGGGAACATTGTATTTATGGTTTATGTGTTGTATATTGGTTGGGGGTTCGGGCCAGGGCTAAGCCCCGGCCCGTGGTCGTTTTATATGGCATATGACCCAACATATGTAAAGTCCTGACCGATTGGCACGCACACTTTTCATTGCATTGTGTGTTATATATAAACCAAAGTTTAACCCATATATATATTGTAACGGTTATGTATAATGTGCGCGGTTGTGTTGCTTTAATATATGACCATTTTAAATGTGGCGCGCGCGTTTGTAACCCATCCATGGTTTTGGCTTTGTGCCATGTGACCTTGCCACAAAAATGCGTGGGGTTGTACTTTTGTGCGCGGTTTCAATAGTTGACACGGTTTTTACAGTTTGCACGGTTTTTATAACCGTTAAGCTCTTTTCTTTTTGCGAGAGGTTTCATGAGCCATATGCCCGAGAGCTAGGCGATTGGGGGCTGGAGGTGCCCTAACCATCCTACATTTTGCATGGTTATTCGAAACCGCTCGGTGCCAGGTTATAACACGTTTTTGGAGCGTGTTCCAGGTTCATGCACACAGAGGTGCGTTTTGTAGAGCCAGTTCCAGCAAAGCTTGAAGGAGAAAAATGGAGGAGGCCTAACTTCTTCATCGTTTGGACGATTGAGGTGGCATAAAAGCCCAGCTGGGGTTTTTTGGACGTGTTGGATCCATTGGTGCCATTTTTACAGCCATTTGAAGACTCTTCATGTGAGTTTTTCACCATTGAAGTTCCAGGAAGCTCCAGGGAGTTTCAAGCCCTTTTTGATGGAGGACATGGTTTGGTGAGCCTATATTTGTTTTCTCTGATTGAATAATCATTTTTGGTTAATCGATATGCTTTGGACACATTGGGACAGGTTTCAGAGGCTTTTGAGGACTTTTACAGGTGTTTTTTCCAAAGAAAATCTCAGAGAAGCTTATGGCCACATGTAGAAGAGGTTATGCCCGGATGAGCCATGATCTGTTTTCAGAGTTGTATTAGTCATTTTTGGGGCTTTTATGTGTTCTGATCTCAATGGTACAGTTTTTTTTTCCATTGGAGTTGAGCAGCAACTTGTAAAAGAACTTTTGACTAATTAATCCCAGAGAGCCAAGTCCATTATGGAGGCTCAAGGAGATGTAGCCCGTAGGGGGGTGAACTCCTTTATCATGTTGTGATTGTTTTGAGTTTGATGGTTTGTTTGCTGCAAGTATTGTTGTTGTGTATTTATTTGAAGTACATATTTAACCATTTACAAGAACATTTTCTCACACATAAGCATTTACAAGAAGAAGCACGAACTTAACACATAAGTTTATATTGCATATTTATACACATGAAGCAAGGTCTTGTAAAGTTTATTTTTAATGAAGTAGGGGTGCTTTCATAGCATAACAAGTCATCCTTCTATTTTCAGATCACCCATAGGTCCTTTGATACCCTTCATATCAATGAACCTGGTCGGAAACAAGTCATGATATTCGTGCAACAATTATGTAATCTTTTCAATGGTGGAAGCATCCCAGTAATATCCGACATTGGCAAGCTTTGATGTCTCCTCTGTAAGGTCTCTTCCAACAGAGCCTTATAAAACATAAATTTAAATGGAGAAATTCTATCTTAACATCTTTACAATTCCTTATTCAACATATAACCATTCATAACCATTCATTATTCAGCATAATTAAAATTTATGAGCAACATCATAATAAACTACATATTCAACATAATAATGAAAATACATACCTCTAACTAATTCTACTACTGTTCTCCAACTCTGCGTGATGCTCTACCCAAAATCATCTAACCTCCCAGCCAGCTACGAACAAAGCCTCTCTGTCTCCCTAGCTCTAGGATTCCTGCCCCCCGAGCCCAAAAGTCCCAGCAACAGGTGCCCCCTGTCACAGTCCACCAAACTCCAACAAGATCCTCACAAAAAAACCAATACCAAGCTACTCTAACCCCAAACCAACAATATAGTCCTCTCCTCTCTCAAAATGATGCTCTCTCCCCCAAAAATCCAAAAGTCCTTTCTCGAGTGTTTTTCCCTCCACTTATCCTCCTTTCCCCTTCTCTCATTCACCACCTTCTCCCTTTCATTAAGACTCACCCACCTTATCCCTCCATTCAATGCCAACCACCTTATCCCCTTTCTCTTTAATGGTTCCATCGTTTGATACATTAAGTCTCCATTTAATAAATTAAAAATTATTAAACTCAAATTCATTAACCAAATATTTAATCATGAAATTAATTAATTAATTAATTAATTAACTAATATACTTTAAACAATTATTAAATCAGGACAATTAATTAATTAATTAATTAACTAATATACATTAAACAGTTATTTAAATCATGACAATTGATTAATTACTTAGGTTTGTTACATACACCCACCCTTCAGGAAACTTCGTCCCTAAGTTAAAGTATTTTAAGATACAAGGGAAAAGACACAGGGTTCACACCTTCATATCCAATAACCAACATTTTTAGTAAGTAAGCCAAGAAAACTCATACATACTAGTGTACATGTACAAGAAATGCATGTGTAGCTAGTACATACAAGTCTCGTTCATGTACTAATAACAGTAACTATCACCCCTATAGTAATTTATGTATGCATCCCATCTAATCAACAAGACTATTCATTTTATAAAAGATAATAAACCAATGAAATGTTTGTGAATTCCCTTAATTACAATAATCTAGCTCAACAATTTTTATTTAGACAATTGTAGTTTATTTAAGTAATTATGAATATACATATATACACATTTTCTTTTCAGAAGGAAAAACAATAAATTCCACCATAAGGAAAATCTCCATACACTCAACTATTTCTACTCATCATTCCTCCTTAACTTACTTCCATTTTCCATTCCTATCCTTGCTCTACTAGACTATCTTGGAGCGTCAACTATATTGACCTAACTCCAAATAGAACCCGTAAGCGGAAGTGTCACTATATTGACTAAGCTTCCCCAACATGCAACTGACAGTCATCATCTCATGTCTAGGGGAGTGTGAGATAACACCATCCTCCCATGACTCCAGGTTTCAGAGGATACACGGTAGGAAATGCCTCCACCCCTCCTAATAGGAATAAGGTCCACACCCTACAATGGAATATACAGTGGCACCGTGTTGTTGGGAGTTTTCTCATCATTTATTCAGTTTTGGGCAGTCTCACCACTTGAAATCCTGCACTGGTCCACATATCATAGAAATGCATTCAAACCAATATAATTTCACATACAAAGATTCATACCATATTGTTTCTCAGTCGGTGGTCATGACATCCACTTTCATTACCATTATCCCTTGGCTATTTCATAGCCCATTGACCTGCAAATTAGTCTATAACACAAACTCATACATATCTATGCATTATCATAATGTAAATTCATCCGACCATAATCTCAATTTGGTATCCATGTACCAACAAATTTAACATCAAAGTTTTCAAGTTAGAAATAGATATCATAATATCCCATAATTCAATTAACATCACCCATTCATAGAATTATAATTTACATAATAGATTGCATCATATCCAACATCATTCAAATCGCATTTAAACCTTCATAGGATCCTCATTCACACAATATATCGCATCATATACATCATCATCAATAACATTTAAACATTCATAGAATTTACATTCACATAGTATATCGCATCATATCCATCATTATTCAAATATGTTTAAACATTCATAAAGGTTCATACGTCTTAAAAGTTCAAGTGTATCATTTAATAGTTTTACTGTGAATAGAACATAAAGGTGATTAGGCTTCAGGTAATCCTAGCTATCTAAGTCAAAATATGGTGTTACTTACACCCAACCTTCGAGAAACATATTCTTGAGGTGGTCAAAAAAAAAGTGGGGGATAATCCTGTCATAATGTCTCGGTATCCTCCCAAGTAGCAGATCCTGGACTATACTTGTCCCACTGGACCTTAACTTGGTCTACAAGACGGTTCCTGAGCTATCGAAATTTATGATCCAATATGTGTAATGGTTCTACCATGAGGGTTCCCACATCCGATACCTGCAATTCCTTCCAATTTAGTTTATATGATTCATCAACAACATAATGACGTAGAACAGATACATGAAAAACATTATGAGTTTTATGCAAGTGGGGTGGCAGTACGAGATGATAGGCAATGGGTCCAATTTTCTCTTGGATTTTGAACTGTCCTATAAATCAAGGTGACAAATTTGTCCCCTTCCTGAACTGAATGGTACTTTTATTAGCCCTGTTATGAATGAAAACCTAATTTCCCACTTTATAACTTCGATCAGTCCTGTGTGCATCCGCATAACTTTTTTGTCTATCTCGTGCTTCCTTTTGTCTCTGCCTAATATGAATCACCTATTCCGCCATCTCTTGAATCAATTCTGGCCCAACTGTTACTCGATCTTCTAACCTCTCCCAACTCAACGATGTTCTGCATGGCCTTCCATACAAAGATTCGTAGGGTGGCATTCCGATGGAGCTATGAAAACTGTTATTGTAGGTGAACTCTACCAAAGGTAGGTACTTCTCCTGATGGGTTTGATTATGCATAACATACATCCTAAGCATGTCTTCCATAACCTGACTTATTCTCTCAGTTTTCCCATTTGTTTTAGGATAATAAGTTGTACTTAAGTTCAACTGAGTCCCCCACACTGAGTGAAAACTTGTTCAAAACCTAGAAGTGAATCTAGAGTCGATATCTGAAATGATATTCTTAGGTATCCCATGCAAATGGATGACCTCACTTACAAACACGAGTGCCACATCATTTACATCATAAGTGTCTCTAACCGGAATAAAATGAGCACTCTTGTTTAACTTATCAACTATCAGAAGAATGGCATTGTGTCTATGAGATGTGAGCGGCAACCCCACAACAAAGTCCATGGAAATGACTTCCCACTTGGACATAGGAACATCATGTGGTTGTAGGAGGCTTGTTGGGTGATGGTGGTCGAATTTCACTTGTTAACACTCTAGGAATTTGGCGATGAAATGGACTATGTCACGCTTCATGCCTACCTAGAAGAAAATATTCCTCATGTCTACATACTTCTTCTTCACACTCGGATGCGCACAATAAAGTGCTCTATGGGATTCCTTCAGTATGATTCTTCGAATATCCCCATCTTCAGGGATGTACATCCTTCCTCGATCTCTCAATAGTCCGTCTGCTTCCAGACTATATCCTTCATACTTTGGATCTAATTGCCTCCCACTCTGGAGGTTTGAAGTAACCTTTAAACACCAATTGTTTCCAAGGAGTTGCGTCAACACACGTTCCCTCAGATTGACTTTTAAGGGAACCGAGGAGAAGACATGTGGCCTCCTACTCAAGGCATCTGTGAACAGATTCTCTTTTCCATTGATATATGAATTACCAAAATCGTACTCACTCATGAACTCACTCCATCGCCTTTTCCTGACATTCATATCCCTTTGAGTGAAGAGATGTTTTAAACTTTGATGGTCTATTTTGAGCTCAAAGTTTTTCCCCACTAGATAGTGCCTCCAAAGTTTCATAGATAGCATTACAACTGCCAACTCTAAATAATGAGTAGCGTAAAGTTCCTTGTGTTTCTTCAAATTCCTTGATGCATAAGCTATTACTCCTCCATACACTTGAAATTTTCCATATCGAGGCATCAGTGCAGACTGTGAAGTCCTTTTCCATATATGGCACTCATAGAATTGGTGCACTAGTTAGTAACCTTTTAAGATCGATGAATGCATTATCGCATTCTTTTGTCCATTCATACCTAATCCCCTTGCGTTGCAAATTCGTGATGGATTTTGCTATTTTAGAGAACCCTTCCACAAATCTCCAATAATAACCTACTAGCCCCATGAAGCTTCTTACCTCATGAGCATTTTTTGGCACTCGCCACTCCATAATGGCCTTTACCTTTTTTGGGTCCATAGAGATTCCTTCACCGGAAATGATATGACCTAAATAGTGAATTTCTTTCTGGAAGAAGGAACACTTCGACAAATTCCCATACAATTTGTTCTCTCTAAGGCAAGACAACACCACTCGCAAGTGTTCCTCATGTTCTCTTTCATTCTTGGAATAGATGAGGATATCATCTAGAAAGACTTGTACAAAGCGGTCTAGGTATTTATGGAATACACCATTCATGAGGCTCATGATTACTGTTGGCGCATTGGTCAATCCAAAAGGTACTACAATGAACTCATAATTCCCAAACCGAGTTCGAAAGGCAGTTTTAGGAATATCGCCTTCTTTAATCCTTAACTAGTGATACCCTGATCGTAAATCAATTTTTGATAATACCGCTACTCCTTTCATCTAATCAAAGAGCTCATCTATTCATGGAATTGGGTACCTATTTTTCACTGTAGAACAATTCAAGTCCTTGTAATCTATACATAGTCGTAGGGAACCATCCTTCTTCTTCACAAATATTACTGGTGCACCCCAAGGTGAGACAGTAGGCCTTATTAGCCCTAAGTCGAGTGGCTCTTTTAACTGCATCTGCAACTCACAAAGTTTTGGCACTGTCATCCTATATGGAGTCTTGGAAATTGGTTCTGCACCAGGTTTTAGCTCAATAGTGAAATCAAGCTCCCTCTTAGGAGGTAACCCTGGTAACTTGTTCGGAAAAACATCTTTAAACTTTGACAATACTAGGTATTGATCCAAGGAGGGTCCTTTCCTTTCACTCACTGCTTCCACTACATAAAGTCGACACCCTTGCCTCATGCACCACTTAACCTTCATAGTTGATATAAAGTGTAGAGACACCTTTCTTCGTACACCGTGGATCTCTACTGGCCTTCCTTCATCATCAACACAAAGAACCCTTTTTTTGAAACAATATACCATAGCTCGATGGGCTTCTAACCAATCCATTCCAATGATTAGGTCACATGTCCTGAGAGCAGTGATGTATACCTTCAACCTAGTAGTACACACTCCAAGGTCTACTAGACAATTATCAACACTAGGTCCTACCGCTTGTTTTTCCCCTAAAGCCATCTTGACTTGTTTAAAGTCATTGTGCACGTAGGCTGCCAACCCATTCTTTTCTAATGCAGATGGTGAAATGAAACTATTTGTAGCACTAGAATCAAATAAAATTTTAACATTGATATGATTTATCATACTTGATGATTCCACCACCATGGATTGATGTTCTTCCTGATGATTATTAATTGCTACATAAATCTAGTGGCTACCACTTGCCCTCCCCATCAGGGTCTTTCCTTCTCTATGCACAAATCCTTCTTGCAACTCTGGGCATTCACCTTGGTAATGGGGTCCTCCACATCCCCAACATGTAACACGAGATTGAACTTGCGTACTACTCTATGACGGTCTCTGAAATGAGTTCCTTCCCCTGGAACCCCTGCCTCTACTGGTTGCTCCCAGAGATGGTCGTGAACCTGCCTGCATCATTGGTGATGAAAGGGATGCTGCACTCACTGCCATTGAAATACCAGTAGTGATTTTCCTTGGTACGATTCTATTACCATATGGAGGTGGCCTGGAGCTCCCTCCCATGGAAAATGTCCTAGGGGCCTTCCCCACAAATCTAGGACAATACGGAAAGGTCGACCTCATACCTCCATTTAAGTTCATGTGTTCCTCAGCATAACATGCATTTTCTACTCCTTCCTCTACCAAAGATGGTTTCCACATCCGTACCATGGCCCTTATCTTAGGGTTTAACCCATAGACAAAGCATTCTGCCTGTCGTTGATCATTATCCATGTACGAAACATATTTTACCAATTCCATGAACCTGATCTCATACTCTTCCATGGTCCTATTCCCTTGTACTAGAGCATGAAATGCTTCCACCTACTATTCCTCATAGTAAGCTAGTAGATATTTCCTTTGGAACCTTTCGTCAAAAAGTTCCCAAGAGATGGTGTCTAGGGTAAGGTGCAAGTGCCTCTCCAGGTTGCCCCACCAGTTCAAGGCATTGTCCCTTAAGTGAAAGATTTTTATTTTTGCCTTTGATGTGGATGCATAGTCCCTTAAGGTGAAACATCGTGTCATCCCTTCCAACCATGATTTTGCACGTTCACTGGCATGACCCCTGGTGAACTCTGGAAGTTTGATCTTATGAAGTTCTCTAGTGATGTCCTTGGGTGGAGGCCCTCCCCCTAAATCCCTCGATGCTTCAGGATTACCCATTCCATATGGTGGGGGATCCACTTTGATCCCTACTGGCTGACGCCCCTTTAAAGTCTAGTTTATGGCCTCCAAAGAGTGCAAAATGAGAGCTAATTCAGGTGATGGTGGTGGTGGTGATAGCAGTCTCTACGTCGATGCCCCTCTGCCTTGATTTCATCGAGTCCTAACCATCCTGTATAATTGAATCTACATCAACCAAGAGTTTGTCAGGGAGAGTCTAAGGCAATTCACCTTTTCTCAACTTAAACTTGAAAACAGGGTTAGGCGTAAGTTTTTTTTACTTGTCTGTAAACAAACGTTACTCTCTTTAGGGGAAGTGGCTAGGTTAGGGTTAAAGCGTCTAAGCTCATTGTCTTCACCTAAAAAAAATACTGACTATTTTTCCTAGTAGCTATGCTAGCACTGTACCACACTTGCCTATTCCTCTAACTTACCTTCCCAGTGCGCATGAAGTCCCCTCCTGCTTATCTTTTTTTTTTTTTAAGTAAAAGGAGAGACCTATTATACTATAAATTCAAAAAGGAGTACACATGACACGCAGGTGCCAGCTGTCCTGCCTATGCAGGAAACCAAGACAGCTAGTCTGCCCATAGTAGAATGCAAAATCAAAGGGTTCATTGCGCCACCCTGCTCGAAGGAAACCAGGGTATACATTCATAATTAACAACATTTCAGTGAGGTCTGTTCTAATGCTAACCATGCTAACAGCTAAAGAGCTACAACTCTGGTAAACTAATACAGAAAAAGAGTTGGAAATCATGCAAGACAGAAGAACCTATTCCCCGAAGTCCTCGTGAGCATCCGTCGCTTTTCCACTGCTAGCTGGGATGACATACGGCTGATCACAGGTTGGGTATTGTCGCTGAGGAGTGGCACTGGAATAGGCCGCAGGGCGGTGCCTCTACTTTTGTGATACATGTCAGAGGGTTCCAATTATCTGGAACAATAGACATCCTGCTCTCTGAAAAGTTCGGTGGGAGCTCCATGTTTGGGACTTCTTCTACAAAGGTTATGGGGGCGAGCTCGCAACCGTGTTCACCCAATGTCGTCTTTGCTTGGCCATGATCACAGCCCACTCAAATCTCCTATGTTGCTTCCTCCTGGATTCAGCCGCATACCAGTCAGCTCCCCTGCGAGGCCTCCCTCTCACCCGCGGCATGGCAAGAGCAAGGATTAGTGCCATGGCGCCTAGAACACTATTGCTACCCCTCTGCTCGGCAAGCTTCAAACGCACACTAAGATTTCTGGTAAGGTGGGTGAAGGCATAAATTATGGTTGCTGCCATTAAATCCAAGAGCTTAATGCTCTGGCTGGCCGGCCTGTATTCACTCATGAGAGGCCCCATCATTAAACGAAGGTCGAAGGAGGTAGGGACCTTCATAAATAGCTAAGTGTGTGGTGAGAGCCATTATAAATGGCCTCTCCCAGCTCGCCTCCACATGCCTCCCCTTTACCGCGTGTCACCCCATCCGAGGTCCCTCCCGCTTATCTTGGTCTAAGTCTTTAAATTTTATTTTTTTTAAACTAGATAAGGTGATTTTTTTTATAATTAATCAACATTATATAAAAAAAAACAAAAAAAAGAATCTAGATTAAACTTTTAACCTAAGTTTCAGTCGCCTTAATCAACACATTTAGTTAATCCAAAAATTTTAATATTATCGTTGGTATCCTACTTAAGTACCTAATTAATCACTTAATTAATCCCTAATTTAATTAACTAGTCAAATCAATTAATCACCTTGATTATTCACATTAATTAGTTAATTAGTTATCACCTTGTATATATTTAAATTTAAATATTATTATTATTAAATAATTAATATTTAAACTAAATTATATTAACATTTTATTTTAACATTTAATTAAGGTTTAAACTAAATTAAACAATAATAATAATAATATATTTTTTTTTAAATAACAATAGAATAAAATAAATATAAAATAAAACAATTACAATACAATTAAATAAAAGAATTAGAATAATTAAAATAATAATAAAATAATAAAAAATATATAAAAAAAATAAAATAAAAATATATTTAAAAAAAACAAAAAACTCTAAAGTTGGGTAGTGGGTCCTCGCATGAGGCCCACATGCCCCCCCTCCCCTCCGGTGCTCATCCCTTAACCCTAATCTCCTCCCTCCTTATCTCTTCAAACCCTACCCTCTCTCCCCTTTCTATTTCATTTTTTTTTTGTCAAACGCTCAGGGTGAAGGATGAGGTCGGTCATGGCCATCCCCTCTACTCAGCCAATCTTGATGCCTACAGGCTCAAGGACTCAAGGCTACGAACCCGTCCCTCGTGCCTACAAACTCAAGGGAGTTCTCATCGGTTCAGTGGGCTGCTCAAGGAAAGCCAGAAGGTAGTTTATTACGTTCTTTTTTTTTGTTTAGGGTGCAAGTAATGAAGGCTTAATGGCTGTGTGGGCTTGGCCACATAGTTATTTGGTTGCGTGGGCTTGGACATGCAGTGCTAACAAGTTTCTCCTCATGTTTCTCCTTTTTTTTCTTATTTGTTTTTTGTTTGGTGCTTGGTAGCTTCGACCCGTGGGCTCTGGTGTGTTAGCTTGTGTGTTTTATAAAGAGCAAGGGTTGTGGGATTCCTCGTGGATTCTCCTTCATGGCTGTGTGCGCTCAGTCTGTGCTGATATTTGTGGTGGGACTGGGTAGTTGGTGCGCCTATGGGGCGGTTCGGGGTTCGAACCCCATGGACTCAATAAAACTTTGGCAAAGGTCGTCCAACCGACACGCCATACATTGGTGCTTGTCAGGAATACCAGATGCGTTGTGAATCAAATTTTATCCCTCATGGATTATCTCCTTAATGTGACTTGTTCTGATGCTTGGCACTTGGTCTAGACTAACCTTTGTTTTGTTGCGTTCTGTACACTATGCCCATTGAGTTTCCCCCTTGTGATTTGGTGATGATGCTTGACCTTGGAATTGCTCGTGTTGCGTGTTGATCCTTGGTTTGTGTTGATGATACAGGTACTAGGTACTCGTGCTTGATTTATTGTGCTAACCTGTGTTATTTGCAGGTTTTCATTTACTAATCTGTGTTATTTTGCAAGTGTTGACCGTGGTGGTGAGGATAGCGGTGATTGTGGGTGAGGATAGGGATGAGATATATTAAATGCATTGCAGGTTTGGTGCTTAGCATTGGGTTACATATGTTTATTGGACTATGGACTTTCACCTGTGCACAAGGTTTGTGAGGTCACACGGTGGGTGCGTCGGTGTTGGACCATCCTTCAAGGCGTTGGCTTGGTACTTGGCTTTGCGTGGTGGAACTCCGAACCCTAGATGCATAGTGCACAATGGTGCCCTCTCGTGGGCTCCTCCTCCATGTGTCTTGGTGTTTGTGCATGACGCATAGAGAAAGTTAATCTCAGGGATGATTTTAAGGATGGAAATTTATTTTAAAATGTAGAAAACTTGGTGAATATTACTAATCCTTCATATGTCAACTATAAATGTTTGGCGATATTTTTTTAAAAATATTCAAATTTCTATGTATTTTATATAGTTTTTATAAAATTTTGGCGATTTTTAAGGTAAAATAATTTTATCCTATAGAATTTGGGTGAATCATTTTTAAAATAGTGAATCTCATTTTTGGAAAAAACATGGAAAATTAGCCCATGAACAAAATTTAGCCCCTAAAATCATCCCTGGTTAATCTACTCCTTGTTACTTCCATGCAACATTGGGGTGTCAAGATTGCAACAATATACAAGTGCAGTCTTTCCTACTTTGTAGATTTGGTTATTGGAATTCAATTGAATAAGATTTAAATATTATTTTCATGCTGATTGTAGTTTGTTCTTATGGAATAGTTTGCATCATTCAATTTGATTACATTTCAACATTTGTTTGTGCTTCAATTTTATGAACATTGGCTAACGGTCTTAGTTGTTTCATGACTTTTCTTCTTTAAGCCTAGAGTTGGTGCCCATAGAGGACTTGTTTGTCAAGATTGAGTGCCTGCCCCTTGATTACAACAAATCCCTTCTAGTGATTTTCCATTCTAAACATCTTTAGCATGGTGAGCTCCACCCCTAGTTCAAGTACTCCATTCTCGGAGCATTTTCTAGCTCCACTATCTGAAGATATAATTGTCCATACCAATGCTTAAATTACATGAAGCCGAAAAATTATGACACTCTTTCTTGGAAAGGGAATATCCATTGAATAATGAAAATTAGGGATTATTTACTCTAGGTGAGGAAATGATGAGAATAGGTTGTTGTGTCTATTTTTGGACTTTAACTATTGATAATAATTTTTTAGTTTCAACTTTAAACACTCATAATTTTCAGCCATGCTCCTGTGAGAAAAGTATATATATATTTTTAAGTAGTCTACTCTAACCTAGATTTGTAATAAGTTGAGGATCTAATTTTATCTCTAGCCTCATATTTTTTTTTACAAATGAATATTATAAATATGTAGTACTTTGAATAATACAAAGATGGCCATAGTTTTTATAAGTTTTCGTTAAATATATCATTTATACTTCTAGTTATTTATGTTTATATCACCCTTTTCAAGGATTTTACCTGTATAGGCCAACTAGTTTTAAAGTTCTTAGGGAGGGTTTCAGGCAGGTTTTCAGGGTTGTTTGATTGACACAAACATGGATTTCAGTCAAGGGTCGAGAGGATGGGTGGGTAGGTAGGCCCTTGGCTCCAGATTTTAAACTAGGGCTTTGATACCATGTGTAAGGTCTCTTCCAACAGAGCCTTATAAAACATAAGTTTAAATAGAGAAATGCTATCTTAACATTTTTACAATTCCTTATTCAGCATATAACCATTCATAACCATTCATTATTCAACATAATTAAAATTTATGAGTAGCATCATAATAAACTACATATTCAACATAATAATGAAAATACATACCTCTAACTGATGCTACTCTTGTTCTCCAACTCTGCCTGATGCTTTGCCCAAAACCATCAAACCTCCCATCTAGCTAGGAACAGAGCCTCTCTGGCTCCCTAGCTCCAGGATTCCGTAAGGATTCCTGGCCCCTGAGCCAAAAACTCCCAACAACAGGTGCCCCCTGTCTCACTCCACCAAACTCCAACAAGTTCCTCAAGCAAAAACCAGTACGAAGCTACTCCAACCCCAAACCAACAATACAGTTCTCTCTTCTCTCAAAATGATGCTCTCTCCCCCCAAAATCCAAAAGTCCTTTCTCGAGTGTTTTTCCCTCCTCTTATCCTCCTTTCCCCTTCTCTCATTCACCACCTTCTCCCTTTCATTAAGACTCAACCACCTTATCCCTCCATTCAATGCCAACCACCTTATCCCCTTTCTCTTTAATGATTCCATCATTCAATACATTAAGTCTCCATTTAATAAATTAAAATTTATTAAACTCAAATTCATTAACCAAATATTTAATAATGAAATTAATTACTTAATTAATTAACTAATATACTCTAAACAATTATTAAATTAGGACAATTAATTAATTAATTAATTAACTAATATACATTAAACAATTATTTAAATCATGACAATTGATTAATTACTTAGGGTTGTTACATCCTCTGTCCCAATGTTGACCTTTTTTATCTTTATGGGCTGACCAATAAATGGTATCTCAACTCCTGGTCCTTCCACATCTCTTTGGCCTTCTGTTTCAGTGATGTTTACCTTCCTGGGATTGTCATCATCATCTGCATTGATGTTGTAGCAACTATGCAATTTCTGGAGAGGTGTAGTCCATTTGTCCTCTTCTTGTTTCATAGGGAGGCTGGATGTCGCCTCAAATACCTTTTGTCTCGCGATCTACGATGTTTGGTCTACTAAAGGATATTCACTTTCAAAGAAAAAGGTGGTTATAAAGTTCTAAATCATACCTTCCCAATCTGTAGTGACGAGGCGCAGCTCCGCTTGAAGGTACCAGTTGATTGGGTTCATTTCCAGTGTGTTAATGAATCTATGCACCCATTGTTCTCGAGGGATGTCACTCCAGGCCTCTTCGCACATGGTCCTTTAGGAAACTTCAACCTATGTACCTTACCTCACAACTTATTACTTGTGCTGAGAATCATGTTGTCATCAAGGTTCAGCATTGTGTCCAGTCTATGATGTTTCTTTTATGCATTCCCCACCATCTTGTTGGTGTGGCTTGCAGGGCATCGTCCATAGCCATCAACCTCTGTTGTGTTGGTACGATTGCTTCAAAGTATGTCAAGAAGGATTCTAAAGGATTCAAACCATCAAAGGTAGGTAAGTTACTTATGGTTGTACCAATCCAGCGAAATTCTCTGGTCAATCGAGCACATATCCTTGTGGATAATTCATACATCTGGTTATACCAGTTCTCTAGTGCTTCTTCTCAATTTGATGAACACACACCATCACTTCACCATCTCATATTTCCATCAGCTATAGGGTTGATGTAATCTTGATGTCTGGCTGTCAACTTGTAGATGTTTTCCAGTTCGTATGCATGATCTTCTTCTCTGATCAGATCTGTATATCAAGGAACCTCATCTGGATCTAAAGGTGAAATGACCCGAAGGCCATCTCTTTCAAATGTCATATGCCTTTTCTTTAGGTCGACAATAGTAGAAATGTTGAAGGCCCAGTCAATTCCTAACAATGCAAGGTAAGGGAAGATGTCATCAACAATTTCAATTACCTCAAAATCTGCAAATGTTCTAACTTCGTCGATGTCCAGAGGGACATGTTCCAACCATCCAAATGGGCTGACAACTTGTTTATTATCCATGCAAAGCCTGATAGGGGAATAGATCATCTTGGGTTTTCCCATTATCACCCACGTTTGCTTCGTCATGACATTGACCTCCAACCCTAAGTCGAGGACCACATAGACTATATCATACTCTCCTATCTAAGCATTCAAGTGTAATTCTTTATTTGTCCTTCTCTTCTTACCAATTTGGTGTACTTCCCTATTCAGTAAGGGGTCTACTTTACCTATCTTATACTGTCTGTTTAAGTTCTGTAATTCTTGTACAACATTTTCATCTTGAATCAACTTAATACAAGTGTATAAAAATTCGATGACTTACTTACATCTTTTCCCTCCTTTGGTGAAGCCAACTAATCAAATGCGTGAGGCATTCCATATTCTCTTATTTCTGGTTGTGTCTTTGATGAAGATCCTTGGTCTCCTTTGAAATATTTTATTTCCTCCTCAAATATCTGTCTTTCTTTCTTAGCATCGAACGTTGGAGTCTTTTCCGCAACTTTCCTTACTCCAGGGCCTTCTATAGTCTTACCTTGGGCTGCTCTGTCTTCTCCTATAGTAGTGCTTCCTCGAGTGATAACAATAGCTCTATGGTCTGTTCCATGAGGTTCAACATATATTATTTGTACTCGTGGGTTATGTTGAGGTCCTCATCTTTCCTAAAGTTTCGCTAGCAATACAGGGTAGTCCTCAATGACATGCTCGAAGGAGTTGCAATAACTGCAAGTGGTACAAGGGTTATGGCAGTTCCTTGCTAGATGTCCTGGCTGTGCACAG
Organism: Picea engelmannii; assembly: GCA_009831015.1. Taxonomy (NCBI): domain Eukaryota; kingdom Viridiplantae; phylum Streptophyta; class Pinopsida; order Pinales; family Pinaceae; genus Picea; species Picea engelmannii. Next base: position 173,060 of record ML782959.1, on the reverse strand, counting down.
TTATAATAGATTATTTTTCCTCAGCCTCAGCCCATACCTCCTCCTCGTCCTCATCCTCTGAATCCACTGTGAGGATTGAAGTTTCCTCTTCCCAAGGAGTTATATTTTGCATTGTTTCCTTCTTGATGTACTTCGCCTTGGATCTTGTATACATATCTTGACCTTTCATGCATGAGTTCATAGGCCCTATGGTCTCTATCATCATTCCCTAATGACTTATAAAAGGTGCAGTATAGGTTTGCAGGTGTCTAAACATACTTCTGCATGTAATAGCACTCACCAAGGCATTGTCGATTTCTGCATACTTTGCACTAGGGTAATGTGACTTGCTTCAAACGGCTCAGAGCTCCAGAAGCCAAATATTCGTGAAATAGGGGACATTTCTTCTTGTCATGTCATTTTTATTTGCGTATGATACACCTATTGTCTTCCCTTTTGTATTTTCCTTTGTCCTTCTTCATATCCTCAGCCTGCAAAGACAAACTAGTCAACTGGCTCAAGATCTGACTCATACCTGAGCTAGAATCTCCCATGGGGGATGATTCGAGCTTCATGGCGATATCCAATGATTTTTCCTATGAGGAAATCTTATAATACATTATTAGAACTCTGATATGTGGTAAAATAGTAATGATAAACCATTCTTTGTTCTTCTCATCCAGGATCTTGAATGTCAGTTGGCCTATCAAGGTCTTGAATCTCTGATCGAACTCCCAAATAGGTTCGGCTACCTTCTGCTTGATCTCCTTCAGGTATGTAATACATTGTGACTCCGAATTAGGTTTTTTAAACTCTGCAATCAACACATTCTTGATCTCATTCAATGGTTTAGGTTGCACAATTTTTTGGACAAGCTTCATGTACCATCTCAACACGCGATCCCACAATGTAGTGTTAAATTGGTTTCTTTTAACAGTTTCGTCGGTGATGTTTTTAATGTTCCATACAACCTCACATAGGAACTAGTTTTGATAATGATCTTCATATCTGTCTCCTCTAAATATAAGGAGCCTCATCTCGTCTGCCATGGAGTTGCCTATATTTCTTGTCTGAGTATATGTTGAACTACTAGTAATAGTTCTCTGAGGACTCTGGTGCTTCTGAATATTTTGATTACTTAGCATTTCTATAACAATAGGAGGATTGATATTACTTATTTCAGTGGTTTGAATAGTTCCTAATGGATTCCTCCAAAGAATATCTCGTGAATGTTGGTGAAGATGTATATTTGTAGCCAATCTTTAGTACTCAGCTTAGGGTTTTTGTTTTGGGCTTCCACGAAGTCCCTCTCTTGATCCTCTATCCACTTTTGAATCTTTGTATTCGATGGTAACCACCTTGACATTCCCTTACAAAGATTTCGGTCTCGACAATAGAACCATTTGTTGGCACAGGGGTAGACCCGAGGTTCACTCCAAGAGTGCACCAACAAGCCCTAGCTACTGGCCCTTTTGGCAACACCTGCAAAGTAGATGCAGTCTCACCCGAAGTAGCTATGAGGGGGTTGCAGGACAGAGATGTCTACAACCAGGGGAATATCAAGTGGATCTAGTAGAACAACAACACAATATGAACCTATCACTTATCAAGCTAGATCTATCCTATGCAGTTATAGATCTGCTCTAACACAACAATATAAATAACAAGATAACAACAACAGAGATCAAAGCATCAATCACACATACACAATGCAAGATATACGTGGTTCACCCTCCCTCTATCGCTACATCCAGAGAACTGTTCTTCTAATTTATTAAGGTAAAGAATATAGTTCTTGTTTGCATTCTTAGCTAGTAGATCTTCTTTCTTCTCTCTCTTTCTCTCCCCTCTCATGTGCACCCAGTTGCAGGACTTGATCTCCACACACAACTGAAGATATTACAATACCATAAGGCTGTCTCTCTCAACACTTCTCTCTCTCAATACAATAATCTCTACCATAATAAAGCTAGATCAACATCAATATCATGTGAATACTCAATGACCAACTTGAACCAAGTCCTCTTGACCTTTATTTATACATTACAATACCTCACCGATAGCCTTAGGCTTAAACCTAAGTGCCAAAACCCTAGATACCAAAACCCTAGGTGTCTAAAACCCTAGGTCAACTTGACCCATTTTTTCTAGGCTTCACTAGCTTGCCTTCCCTTCCTTCTCACGCGGTGCTCCAAAGCATCCAACGATGTCTTTTTCCACTTTCTCAGTTGTCCTTGATCCATATTCCTTGTTGATTTGTCATCCTTGATCTCCTCGTCCAACGAATTTTGTTTTCACACTTCACTCCATCTTTTCTGATTTTCTTCTCACTTCGACCCAATGACAGTCACTCTGTCTCTCACGAAGCTCACTTTTTACCTTTTCTTTCTTGTAATTCACTTCCTTACATAACCAAGGGCCAACACCTGTCCTACCCTAAGAAGTGTGCCCCTTCTCTGCTCAACATTCCATCAGTTGCCCCACTTCCTTTTTGGGCTTCAGCAACAGGCTGAACATGAAGTCTTAGAGCACTGTAGTTGTATTTCAACATCTTCAGGAAATCAATTCCCAACAATTCTCTCACCCAGAGAGAAATTCCTCACAGGATTGACAACCCGCATCTTCAATATCCCATGGGCTTGACAACCTTCTTCTTCAGCCCAACTCCCAAGCTAACCAGCTACACAAACAGAGAATGGCTATGGATACAGGTTTAGATACAGTCATGAAGATACAAAGGATAGCTTAATGTGTGTGTGCATTGTCATGGATGATTTACTGGATGAATGAATGATGGAAGAATTATGGAAAAGATGATTGGAAATGAACTAAGTCCCAATAATATGTATGCATGTCCCCAACTTGACACTTGTCATGTTGAGAGCTACTTTGGCCCACTTGTCCCCAACTTTAGAACTTAGGATAAAATAATTATCCATACTTTATATTTAAGAAATATTAATATAATTTTCCTTTTTGGCTTAAGCTCCATAGATTAGCCCTTTTATTTAACTTTTAGGCCCCTCCCTTTCCCTAACCAATGGATTTTAGTCCCCCATCTCTTTTATTGTGGTCGGTTTGTGCTCAGCGATGTGACATTCTTACCAAGATAAGTGCCAATTGTGTGATAAATTTACATGTTGCATTGTTATTTACGTGCTTATTTTTATGGGTTATGATATGTGCGGTTATAACTATGGTTATTATTATGGGTATTTCCTGTATATGTTGCATGTATATTTTTACTGTTATTTTAGTGTGAATCCGTGTATTTACAGATGTATTTGTATGTTTACATTTTATATATAATGCTTCCACAAGAGTTCTGTGTGTGTATATTTTAATTGTATGCAGTTTGAAAAATTTATGTAGCATAGCTCATTTGGATGTTGGGTATGTTACAGTATGTTCCACAGAGAGAACGTACGAGTTCTCTGACATAGCGTGGCCCGACATGGACGGTCAGGGACGTTACAACATGGTATCAAAGATTCAGTTTTCAACGTTGAGCCTGGATGGGACGAACAAGTAAGTTGAGGTGAAATGTCATAGAGGATTGATTTCGGAGTGGCCCAATTTCGAGTTACAGAGCATCCATGGTAAAAAGTAACAACAATTGGGGTGAATTGGGAAAAAGACCCAATTTATGTTGTTAAATTCATGGGAAAATTGAGAAAATCTGGCCATGTGGTGAGATATTCTTGATTTAATAGTTGTTCTAGAAAATTCAGACCTGGAATTGGTTGAATTTGAAGTTACATTGAATCCACAATAGATGGAGTGAGTTTTGTAATTAAAATTCTCAATTTGTGAATTAATTTTGGGTAAATTCATTCCAGAAATGTCAACCCACAGTGATTTGTTGTTGCATAATTTGAACTGGTGTTATCAGGGTGAAATGGAACAAATTTCATAATTGAAAAATGTCGATGGTAAATTGGGGAAAAATTTAATCCAAAAGCCCCAATTTCTGCAACGAAATTCATGAGGAATTGATGCGCATAAAAAGGAATGTGCACAGGTGGGTGCACTAAAAATGTATGATGCGCAGTGAAAAGATTATGATAAGTAAAATTCGGCACTGCGCAACAAGATATTGGTGTGTTGGTGCATGCGCTAAATTGTGGTGCCACACAGAAAAATGTTAGTGTGCACACTAAATTTTGGTGTCGCGCAGAAAAATGTTAGTGTCCAGGTGTGCATGCTAAATGTTGGCGTCGTGCGGAAAAATGTTGGTGTGGAGGTGCAGGCGCTAAATTTAGCATTGGGTAGTGTGCATATGCATAATAAGGTTTGCACGGTGTGCACACACATAATAATGACGCGCATGGTGTGCGCAATGTTGGCAAAGCACAGAGAAGTTTTGTTGGTGCACGCACAATGTGGGTATATGTTGTCGCGCGACAGTTTAGTTAGTGGTGCATGAAGATTTTTGGTGAGCAGTGGAGAAGTACTAAAATATGGCATGGTACAGTGCATAGAATATAATGCACATGGAATATCAACACGAGATACAAAAACTGCACGCGGTGGATATTGGCGCGTGACATAAAAGTAGTGTGCGCAAGTTATAGGCGTGAGAGAGAAGTGATACACAATGGTTTTTAAGTGTGAAAATCACAGTTTACCTTGTGTTGTTTCTATGCATGGTAAATATGGGTGTATTGGTTGAATTTTGTGCACAGGAAGTTGTTCAGAGGGAGAACAACAACAGAAACTAGTGATTTTATGCAACGTTTTATATCATTTGAACGTCATCTTTTTGCAGTGTGTTTTTTAGTCCCTTAAGAGTGTTATTTAGGCACTCCTAAACCATGAGAATAGAGTGTGACAAGGCACACTATGTATTTGTAGCTCAAATAAATATCTCGGAGATATCTTTCTAATGGTGTAAACCGTTCGTCAAACAGAGCTTTTATGAGAAAGTTAAAACACAAAATTGATCATGGGAATAGGCGTTGGAAAGGTGATGGAAATAGGAATCTAAATATCAACCCATGGGAATAGGTGTTGGAAAGGTGATGGAAATTGGAATCTAAATATCAACCCATAAAATTGATCTGAGATTTCAATTTTATAGGAAAACAGAAGAAACAATTATGATATATATTATTGAACCAGAATGGTTCATATTTTCATGAAATTGTTGAATCAGTTAGCCTGATAAAGTTTTGTTGGTTGCACATTTTGCAGAGTTAAAAACAACTAGATCATATTAATATTATCATATATTACAGAGGAATGGAAGAGGCACAAGGGACTTACATCCAGGAAGATGATATTATAGGGATGGATGTCCATTGGGGCATTGAAGGAACAAACTCCACTGGACATGGAGAAGGAAGGGATGGAAACATGAATATGGCAGAGACCATTAAACATTTACATAAGGATGTCCAAAGTCATAAATATGATAATGAAAGGCTTATGAGAGCCAAGGAGTAGCAGGATGACTTCAACATGAAGTTATTGCAGATCTTGAATAGAATAGAAAATAAATTGGATAAGGAGAGTGGCTCAAGAAAATCTGGAAGTCACGAGCCTCCTGATGAGAAAAGAAGAACCAAAAGTGTCAGAAAACATCACCACCACTCCCTGAGGAATTACAATAAGAGATCACACAAAATCTTGAATCCATCCCCTATCAGGAGGCATAAGGGGTTTGGGGTGGATGAGCTACGAGGAGAAATGAACAAAATCAAACCTCCTACATTTGATGGTGAGCACAAGAAGGATGAAGATGCAGAAACATGGTTGTTGGGCATGAGAAATTATTTTCAATTGCATAATTATTCTTCTCATGCAGAAGCTATAATTTATATCTATCAAATCAAGGGAAAGACATCCATGTGGTGGGATCATCTTGTGTAGGTGAAACACATTAAAGAGAAAAGTGTTACTTGGAGAGAATTCAAGAAGTATTTTGAGAAGAAATACTTGACTAAGAGATATTATGACAATAAAATTAAAGAGTTCTTTGAACTCAAGTTTGGGACTATGACAATTGATGAATATGAGAGAATTCTTTTAGAACTGTTGAAGTATGTCTCTTTCATCAAGGATGAGACAGTTAATATTAAGAGGTATTTGATTGGATTTCAATCCTTCATCAGTGACAAAATACAATATGATGATCCCAAGACATTGGAGGAGACCATAAGATGATCTAAATGCCTATATGATCAACAGAAAGCAAGGCCAACTTTTCAAAACTCTTGGGAAGACAAAAAGAAGTTCAATATGGATTAGAGGAAGAAGGGAGCCAAGACACCATTCTTTAGAAATAATCCTCAGGAACAACCAACTCCTAGAGAGCCCAGAGTGATTGAAATACGGGTTCAAAGGCCAAGGCAATGACCTATTCAATGTTGGGGTTGTAAAGGAGATCATATGTACAGAGATTGTCCTCATAGAGGTGAAAAAGTGAGAACTGTTCACAATGTATAGCAAGATGAGACAATGGAGGACATGGGCAGAAATGTACCAAGGATCTATGCAGCCCTATAAAACAAGCAAGCAGAGTATCAATCACATATGATTGAAGTGGAAAGTATGATCAATAACCAAACCATTGTTATTTTAATTGATTTAGGATCTAGTCATAGTTATATAGATCCTAAGATGGTGGAAATTTTGCATTTGCCGAGAAGAAAGCATGGAAAATATTAGTTGGTGCAACTGGCTACCAGAGCCAAAATAAATGTTAATGAGATGGTTAAGTCATGTCTTATGGACATGAATGGACTGAACACCAGGGTATATTTGAACATCTTGCCTTTAGGTTCCTATGACTGTCTAATTGGGATGGATTGGTTGGATCAACATAATGCTATCCTAGACTGTCATAACAAGGAATTTAATTTCTTGGATGAGGAAGGGAGCCTAAGAAAAGTGTAGGGAATTCCCAGGGTAGTAACCATCAAAGAAATTTCAGCATTGCAGCTAAAGCAATGTTATAAAAAAGGGTGTCAATTTTTTGCATCATATATGGAAGAGACACCTAAAGATAAGGTGCCAAATTTGGAAGATCATGCAGTCTTGGAAAATTTTGATGTGTTCAATGAGGTACCAGGACTACCCACAAAGAGAGATATTTATTTCTCTATAAATTTAATGCATGGAATAGCTCCAGTGTCAAAGAATCCTTATAGAATGAGTACACCGGAGCTGAAGGGGTTGCAAATGCAGCTTGAATAAATTTTTAAGAAGGGGTATATACGGCCAAGTGTGTCACTTTGGGGTACCCCAGTCTTGTTCTTGAAGAATAAAGATGGGACATTAAAATTGTGCATTGATTTCAGACATTTGAATAAAGTGAATGTTAAGAACAAGTATCCTCTGCCAAGGATTGATGATCTTTTTGATCAATTGAAGGATGCAAATATATTTTCAAAGATAGATCTCAGGTCAGGATACAATCAGGTAAGGATTAAAGAGGAAGATATCAGCAAGACTTCCTTTAGGACAAGGTATGGTCATTATGAATTCACAGTGGTGCCATTTGGGTTGTCAAATGCACCAATTGTTTTCATGTGCTTAATGAATGGTGTTTTTCGAGAATATTTAGACAAGTTTGTCATTGAATTTTTGGATGACATTCTTATATATTCCAAGTCAGAAGAAGAACATGCACATCATTTGAGGATGTTGTTGCAAGTATTAAAGTATCATCAATTGTATGCCAAGTTGAGCAAGTGCTCATTTTATCAGAAGCAAATTCATTATTTGGGACATATTATTTCAAAGGATGGGATAGCAGTGGATCCTGAGAAGATAGAATCTATTAGAGATTGGTCAATGCCAAAGAATGTGACATAGGTTAGATCATTCATGGGCCTTGTAGTCTACTATTGGAGATTCATTGAAGGATTCTCAAAGATTGCACACCCAATCACTTCCTTACAAAAGAAGGGTGTAAATGTTTAGTGGACATTGGATTGTGAAAAGAGATTCCAACACTTTAAACAATTATTAACAAGTGATCCAATACTAAGGATTGCAGACCCAAATGAAGACTTCATTGTATGCACATATGCATGTAAAGAGGGTCTTGGTGGAGTCCTCAATCAAAATGATTTTGTTATATGTTATAAATCAATGAAGTTGAAGCAGCATGAAAGACACTATGCCACTCATGATTTGCAATTGGCAGCCATAGTGCATGCCTTGAGTAAATGGAGACATTACCTCATGGGGAAAATGTTTGAGCTAAGAACATACCAAAGGGAAAGAGAACAAAGTGGCTGATGCACTCAGAAGAAGAGTACATGAATAGCATGCTACAACAATTAGCATGTACCAAGAAAAGTTGAAAGACAAAATTATAGAGGATGCCAAATCAGATTTGCAATACAAGGAATTAGTGGCAAAATTAAAGCAAGGTATTTTGCAGCAAAAAATTGAAGAATATAAGCTAGATAATGATGAAATTCTCAAGTGCAGGGGAAGAATTTATGTAACAAATTCCCAAGAGTTGAAAAATATGATATTGGGAGAAATTCATAATGTGCCTTATACTTGGCACCCAGGATATCAGAAAACTATTGCAGCTATCAAGAGCCAATATTATTGGCCATGCATGAAGAAAGAGGTTGCTGATTTTATTGCTAGATGTTTGGAATTTCAAAAGGTAAAGGTTGAGCATAGACACCCAACTAGTTTTCTACAACAATTACCCATTCTTGAGTGGAAATGGGAAGTTTTAACAATGGATTTCATTACCAAACTTCCCAGAAAAAACAAGCAACATGATTCTATCATGGTAGTGGTGGATAAGCTTACTAAAGCTGGCCATTTTATTCCAGTTAAGCTCACTCACAAGGAAATGAAAATTGTTGATGCTTATATGAAATAAATTGATAGATTATATGGCATACCCAAGATAATTATGTCTGACAGATATCCAAAATTCACCTCAAAATTTTGGAAGAAATTATTTAATGGATTTGGAACCAATTTAAATTTTAGTACGACTTATCATCCACAATCAGATGGACAAACAAAGAGGGTGAATCAAGTGATTGAGGATATGTTGAGGATGTATGTGATGGATAAACCATCAAAATGGGAAGACTACCTACACTTGGTAGAGTTTTCTTATAATAATGGGTACCAAGTATCTCTAAAGATGAGACCATTTGAGGAGCTTTATGGCAGAAAGTGAAACACACTAGTAAGTTGGGATAACCCAATAGACAAAGCAGTGGTTGGGCCATATTTTCCCATGGAAATGGAGGAGAAAATGATTAAAATAAAAAAGAATTTAAAGGCTTCCCAAGAAAGGCATAAAAGCTATGTTAATAAGGTCAAAAATCACATGGAATTTAAACTGGGTGATCATGTATTCCTGAAAGTAAAGGCCAACAGAAGTTCCCTCAAGTTGGGAAATTGTTCAAAGTTGGTAGCTCGCTATTGTGGGTCGTTTGAAATCCTAGAGAGTATTGGTCCAATAGCTTATATGATTGCATTGCCTGCATCTATGTCTGTTCATAATGTATTCCATATATCATTACTCAAGAAATATATACCTGATGATAATCATTTTATTGATTGGAATGTGATTCAAGTGGAACAAGAAGGTACTTTTCAAGTGCATCCAGTATGCACTCTGGACCGGAAGATAAAATAGCTTCAAAATCGATCCATGGGGCTTGTAAAGGTCCAATGGACTTGGTACGGTCCTGGGGATGCTATTTGGGATCATGAGGATGCAATGCGGGAAAAATACCCGCATCTTTTTGAGGATTTTTGAAATTTTGTTCTATATGGGTACATGATGCACTGAGGATAGTGCATAAATAAGTGGAGGGGATTGTAATATCCCTAGGCTGAACCCAATTGTAATGTAAATGAAAATGTACTTAAGTTGGTGAGTTGTTTAGATATCATTTTTTATGTATGCACATTTCATGGCATAGTGCCCGCATGTACTGCAAAGTAAAATGATGAAGTGTGCACATTCATGGATATTGCGTGCAACAACTTAAGTGCATGCAATTTTGAGGCCAGGTAGCCTTTTGTGTATATGAAACATTTTATAGGCTGGTGAGCTAGTTATTATAAGCTAGGATGATTATTCTTTGATTAGGCTGGAGTTCCTAAATGTTAAAGGCCAGTGCACCTATTTTTGTATATGTCTCATAATTAATATAAAATACATCTTACCAGGCTAAAGGCTCATAGACAATAGGAAAGACTCTGTGAGCCTTCAACTTACTTAGGAATCCTAGGTAAAGGGATTCCTAACCATACTAAAGGCTCATAGACAACAAGAAAAACTTTTTCTCAGGTTCCAACTCAACTAACAACCTACAGTCCCTCATTCCCCACATGCCTGTCCCACCCTAGGAAGTTTTCCCCTTCTCTGCTCAACAGTCCTTCGGCTACCCCACTTCCTTTTTGAGCTTCAGCAATAGGCTGAAAAGGAATTCTTAGAGAACTGTAGTTGTAGTTCAACACCTTAAATAAATCAATTCCCATCAATTATCTCACCCAGAGAGAAATTTCTCATCGGCCTGACAACCTGCCTCTTCAATATCCCACGAGACTGACAACCCATTTCCTTAGTCCAGCTCCCAATATAACTAGCTACATGAACAAAGAATGGATATGGATACAGGTTCAGATATAGTCATGAAGATACAAAGGATAGCTCAATGGGTGTGTGCATGCTCATGGATGATTAACTGGATGATTGAATGACGGAAGAATGATGGAAAAGATGATCGAAAATGAACTAAGTCCCAACAATATGTATGCATGTCCCCAACTTGACACTTGTCATGTTGGGAGCTACTTTGGCCCACTTGTCCCCAACTTCAAAACTTAGGATAAAATAACTATCCATACTTTATATTTAAGAAATATTAATATAATATTCCTTTTTGGCTTAAGTTCCCTAACTTAGCCCTTTTCTTTAGCTTTTAGGACCCTCCCTTTCCCTAACCAGTGGATTTTAGTCCCCCATCTCTTTTATCGTGGTTGTTTTACACGCAGTGATGTATTTTATATTAATTACGAGACATATACAAAAATAGGTGCACTGGCCTTTAACATATAGGTTCTCCGGCCTAATTAAAGCATAATCATCCTAACTTATAATAACTAGCTTACTAGCCTATAAAACATCACATATACACAAAAGGATACTTGGCCTCAAAATCACTTGCACTCAAGTTGTTGCGCACAATATCTAGGAATGTGCACACTTCATCATTTTACTGCGTAGTACATGCGTGCACTATGCCATGAAATGTGCATACATAAGAAATGATATCTAAACAACTCACCATCTTAAGTACATTTTCATTTACATTACAATTGGGTTCGGCCTAGGGATATTACAAAAACACCTTACATAATGAGTATGCTCGAGTTAAAATAATTACAAATGCAGTTGGAGGATTTTTTTAAGAAAAGGGTACATACATCCAAGTGTTTCACCTTGGGGAGAACCAATACTCTTTGTAAAAAATAAATATGGAACCTTGAGGATGTTTATTGACTTTCGAAAGCTAAATAAGTCCACTATAAAGAACAAGTATCCTCTACCCAGAATTGATGACCTCTTTCATCAGCTAAGAGGAGAAAATATATTTTCAAAGATAGACTTAAGATCAGGATACCATCAAGTAAGAATCAAGGAACAAGACATCCATAAGATAGCCTTTATAACCAAGTATGGGCATTATGAATTTGTAGTGGTTCCATTTGGATTGTCCAATGCACCAGTTGACTTTATGAGCTTAATGAATAACATATTCATAAATTACTTGGATAAGTTTGTCATAGTATTCTTGAATGACATACTTGTCTATTCTAATTCTAGGGAGGAGCATGAACATCACCTAAGACTAGTATTGTAAGTGCTGAGAGAAAAACAATTGTATGCCAAGATGAGTAAGTGTTCTTTTGACCAATTACAGATCCATTACTTTGGGCACATTATTTTAGAACATGGTATAGAAGTGGATCTATAGAATATTGAAGCCATTAGAGGATGGACAACACCCATGAATGTTTCATAACTCATATATTTTACGGGGTTAATTGGTTACTATAGAAGATTTATAGAAGGTTTCTCTAATGTTGTTCATCCCATCACTTCTTTGCAAAAGAAGGGAATTAAATTTGAATGCACAACAAAATGTGAAGCAAATCTTAATTAGTTGAAGGAATTACTTACTAGTGCATCTATTTTGAAGATTGCTGAACAAAATGAGAATTATGTGGTATGTACAGATGCGTGCAAGGAAGGACTTGGTGGAGTCCTTAATCAAAATGGACATGTCATTTGTTATGAGTCTAGAAATTTTAAAGAGCATGAGAGAAACTATGCCACTTGTGACTTGGAGTTTGTTTCAATTGTTCACAATTTGAAGATGTGGAGGCATTATCTCATGGGAAAGGGATTTGAATTAAGAACAAACCATAGTGGTATGAAGTATATTTTTGAACAACCAACTTTGAATTCTAGGAAAACAAGATGGCTTTAATTTTTAAGTGAATAGGACTTTGATATCAATCATATCAAAGGAAAAGAAAATAAAGTTGTCGATGCACTTGGTAGAAGAGTGCATCTCATGCATGCTACAACTATCAATATGCATCAATCGGACTTGAAGAGAAGAATTTTATATGTTGTTGTTACAGATCAACATTACCTACATGTAAAGGAAAGATTACATCAAGAGTAGGTACAACAGAAAGAGAAAGAGTATGAGATAAAGGAAGATGGACTACTTATGCATAAAAATAGAATTTATGTTCCTGGTTCCAAAGAACTTAGGAATCTGGTATTAAAGGAAATGCATTATGTTCCATATGTTGGACATTGTTAGTATATTTAGAAACTTAGGAGTTAGTTAAGATATACTTGGTCTAATGTTTCGTTAGGTAAAAGTGTGTTTCTTAGTGTGTTTCTTTAGTATGAATTAGTATGCATTTGTATTTAGTAAATCTGACGGTCATGATATGTTCTTGACATAGAGTGATCTAACGGTTCATATTCTCATTGATATTAATGACCATTGATCTATGTATTAACACTCGATTGGTCCATGATCTCTATTTAAATAACATGGGGGGTCATTTTCCAATGATCGATTGTGAGAAAATCTCTTGTAAAATCTCTTTGTAATCTTTTTCTTTCGCATTAATAAACTGCTCCAAGTGGTCACATTGGCTGGGGCCATGGATGTTTCCCTGTAGGGGTTTTACCATGTCAAAACATCGGTGTGTTGATATTTGATATGGTTGTGTGATTGGTTACTGAATTTGTTCATCCTTTGTTGGAATACATGTGTTGTTGAACATGGTATCAAAGTCTCTTTAAAGACCCGCTCCTGTTGTAGATCAAGATCATGAAGCTGAGTTGTCTCATATCCATTTTCTATCATTTATATACATTTATGGGCTTAGAAGACTATTCCATTGTGTCTAGAGAACTCATTTCAGTTAGGAAAACTTTTCGTTTCGGTCGAAAATGTTTCCTTTTTCCCAAGATACGGCCATTTCAGTCAGATCTGGAGGTATAAAGACTGAATACACAGTTTTTAAATTTTGGTAGAGTATTATTTTTGTTTTATATTATTTTTTCTGGGTTACTACTCTTTTGGATTTTCATATGTTCTTTTCCCAAAGCCCCGTGCAATCTTGGAAAATCAAAAACATATAGGAAAAGGTGCATCTTCCGGGTAAGCTAACCTAGATCTAACCCTTGCTGTCATCGAGAACCAAATTTTTTTTCTTGTGTGAAAAAAGTTTTTTTTAGCACGCTCTCCAAGGTCATCGACAACAAGAAAAATAAAAATCCTCATTCTAAACAATAAAATATGTTTTTCTAGACCATTTGGTTAAAATTGTCCTTATTAATTAAGACGTCTTGAGTTCAAGTCTCTCTTTTTGTTACTTTTTTTGAAAAAGTTCATGCTCAAATTGTAAAGTGTATTTCACTTCAAGTATAAAAGTGAATCACTATAAGTAGCTTAATTTTTTATTTTAGAGTTATTTATTTTTCATGCAAATTTTCTTTTATAAAGTAACTTCATTGTAAAAGTGATCCCCACTTCTCTTTATAAAAGTGGGTCACTTCATAAAGAAACTTACACCACCAAATGATGCTTTGGTTAATGTTTATGCATTTTTTTAAAATGGCATAACGTTCACATCCAAAGTCTGTTTTTAGTGCCGTTTTTTTTTTAAATGCATAATGTTTTGAGATATTTACATCTATATCATTAGTTCCAATTTTTAAATCCATATTATCTACATATTTAATATGTCTTCTTCCATTAATCTTTTGCTTACTAGCACCAACTACTTCCAATGGAAATCTCATATGGATGATTTATTAAGAAGTAAAGGCTTGTACCGGATTACCTTGGGAAAGGAAAAATAACCCATTGATGCTGATAAGAAAGTAAAATGGGCTAACAAGAGTGAAAAAACATGTGGACTAATCAGAATGTCCATGTTTCCTAATTTAAGGTTCCACCTTAAAGAAATTGATGACCCCGATAAAGCTTGGGAAAAGTTTGAATCTGTGTTTGGTAAAATCAATATTATTCAAGCACAACAGTTAGAAAATCAATTACTGACCTTAAGTCCAAATGATTTTTCTTGCCTTGGAGACTATCTATCTAAGTTTAAAACACTCATAATTTTATGTGAAGAATGTGAGATAAAAATGGAGGAAGAGAGTTGCATTTATCTTATTCTTTCTAATCTAGGTAGTAAATATTCTTTGTTTGTATCTACCTTTTATGCCATGAGAGAGGCTTTAGGGAAAGATTATCAAAAACCCACTCTTGAGTCCTTTTTTGCTGCCTTGATTAGAGAGGAAGATAAGCTTGTACAACTTGGAGTGATCAACACTACAGGTTCCTCCAACAAAGCCTTAGTTTCCCAGCAGAAATATAAACCCAAGTATCCCAAGAAGCAACATCCTCGCTACAACAAAAAACAACATAAGGGTCCCAAACCCACTCAGACAACTTCAACTCGTAATGGTGACAAAGGAGAAAATATATAAATAAGAAGACTGTCAGACAGTGCAACTTTTGTGATAAAGATGGTCATGATGAGTCCAAATGTTTCAAGAAGATGGAAGCTTTAGAAGGAACAATAAAGAAGCACAACATCAGTATTAATTCTACTTATTCTTCTTCTTCTCATGTACATTCACTTTCTACTTTTGGTTTCTCCTTCAATACAACTTCTACTTCTTCTCTTGAAGAGTGGCTTATTGATTCTGGAGTATCTTATCATACGGCTAAGGATAAAGACATAATTTCTTCTCTAAATGAATGTAACACCAAGAAAATATTTGTTGGTTAGATCTCTTAGTGTTGTAGGATATGGAATAGTTCAAGTAGATAATGGTCATTTCAATGATGTATTATGTGTTCCAAGTCTTTCTTGTAAACTTCTATCAGTATATAAAATCACTCATTCAGGTGAAGATAAAACCGTGGAGTTTTCACCTCACCAAGTTGTAATGAAGGATCTAAAAGATCCTAAGAATGTTCTTGGAACTAGAATTGTTGATGATATTACCAGGTTGTACAAGTTTGACAACTTTGGGTCATCATATTTTTCATCAATTTTTGTTTCTCATAGTGATGACTTGAGAAAACTTTGGCATGAGTGGTTTCGTCATCTAAACTATCGCTCATTGAAACAACTATGTAGTCAAGAAATGGTGACTGGTCTTCCTCCTTTTTCATGCAGAGATGTTGTTTGTGTCTGTTGGCTTTCGGAAGTCACTCCTGGATTGCTAGCAGGAGCAGAGCCCGAAGCCCATCAGATTTAATGTCACGGTTTGTTTTAAAGGGTGATCAAATGGAGGGAAACTCAAAACAGCCTCGTATCAACTCAGAAACTAGACCAGGCATGCATGAAAGAGTGAGGTCCTGATAAACTCCAAACAGTGAGTTGTAGTAAAGGTGAAAAGGTGGAAKATCTAYGCAAGAAGAGYGCAATGATCTATTACAGACATCAGGTATGCAACAGATTAAAGAAGAAATGCATTCGAAAGCGAAACCCTTTACATTCAAATACAGATAACCAGAGGGCACGACAACGCCACAATAAATCCTTTATTGCAACAAGTTGCACTACTGTGAATCCCCGGGAAAAAGATGGAACAAAGATGGAAAAGAAGGAGAACTGTTTGTTATAAACCAAGAAGTCTCAAACACAGAGGCATAACTAGGAAACCAGAGTATTTGCTGAAACTTTACAGTTGGGAGCTTCGCTCTACCATCGATCCATACAAAAATGGCCAAAAGGCCTACATATACTCGAAATAACATAGCGGCGGAACCAAAAAACTGCATTGAAGGCTTTGCGTCTGCATGGCTTCTGACAACACGGAGCTGTGATCTTTGAATGGTCGTGCAACTTATGGCAGACGCGATCAGTTTTCTGACAATTTATTTGGCGAATCGACGTGCCTTTAATCTTTTGCGGGATGACCCATTATGGTGGAGACGATGTCTAACCACCACCAACTGCTTCAATAACTGCTTCTTGGGATTGGAAATGGTCAGGCCAACTCAGCATTTCAGGCTCCGGACGACTTCCCGCGCTGCCACCTGGAGTAACTAGATATCTTGAGAGCTGAACACGAGGGCCAACGCGGAGGTCATGGTGCATGGTAGGTGTGATGTCATCTAAGAACGCGCGGGAAGGGTGGCGAGGAGTGGGAATGATGACAGAGAGAGGTGACAGAGGACGGACCATAGCGGAGGGCACTCGGGTAGATGGGGGCATGATGAGAGAACGAAATCGCCTCTGGATGAGAAGCGATCGTGGAAGGGGAGCGGGACACGCGGCAGGAAAGGAGTGGACGGTGGGAGGAAAGAGAGCCACGGGGACCATTGAGGA
>ML782959.1:136799-146973 GCA_009831015.1 Picea engelmannii | reverse complement strand
TCTGACAATTTATTCGGCGAATCGACGTGCCTTTAATCTTTTGCGGGACGCCCCATTATGGTGGAGACGATGTCTAACCACCACCAACTGCTTCAATAACTGCTTCTTGGGATTGGAAATGGTCAGGCCAACTCAACATTTCGAGCTCCGGACGACTTCCCACGCTGCCACCTAGAGTAACTGGATATCTTGAGAGCTGAACACGAGGGCCAGCGCGGAGGTCATGGTGCATGGTAGGTGTGATGTCATCGGAGAACGCGCGGGAAGGGTGGCGAGGAGTGGGAATGATGACAGAGAGAGGTGATAGAGGACGGACCATAGCGGAGGGCACTCGGGTAGATGGGGGCGTGACGAGAGAACGAAATCGCCTCTGGATGAGAAGCGATCGTGGAAGGAGAGCGGGACACGCGGCAGGAAAGGAGTGGACGGTGGGAGGAAAGAGAGCCACGGGGACCATTGAGGAGAGGTGAGAGGATGACACACGGCGGTAGGGGAAAGGCGGAAGAAAGAGTGAAATGACGGGATGAGGGCCCACACTGGTTAAACACAGGACAGCTAAGAGAAACGGGACTACACGAGCGCCGTTGATCCGGGCGCTACGATCCTGGCCGTCGGAGAGCTGCACATGGGAGCTCGGACCCCCCCCCTCCGCTTAAAGGTAGAAAGGCGAGGGGGGTCCGAGCTGCTCTCTACTGCCGTTGATCCGGGCGCGCTAATCTGAACTGTCGGAGAGCTGCGCCCCCGATCTCGGACCCCCCCCGCTTAAAGATCGAAAGGCAAGGGGGGTCCGACATTCGCTGTACGCCGTCGATCTGTGCGCGTAAATCTGGGCCGCCCGGATGTACCTACTGCTTATCACGGGAACATTATCGCCTGAAACTTCGGACAAGTGGGTTTTAACCCGTTCTTTTGAGATCTAAACCTCTTAGCAAGAAATATCGCTAACAGTGTCGGTTGTGTTCTCGAAAAACATCATCGGGAATTTTTTTACAAGTGTGCCTCTTGGCATGCCTCGAGCCCTTTGCATCTTGTTCACAACGATTTGTGTGGTCCACTTTCTTCTCGTTCTTTTTCTAGGTGCAAGTATTTATTAACTTTCATTGATGATTTTTCGATACATACTTGGGTTTACTTCTTAAAACTTAAGAGTGAAGTTTTTGACAAGTTTTTGGCCTACAGGGCCCTATTAGAAAAGAAATATAGACGTCAAATTCAAAAGTTAGGAACAAATAATGGAGGAGAATATGTGAACAATAATTTTACAAGTTACTGCACTACACATGGCATCCAAATGCAACACATTGTTCCATATACACCACAACAAAATGGTGTTGCTAAGAGAAAGAACCACACATTAAAAGAAATGGCTAACTGTATGATCCAATCTAAGGGATTAAGTCTAAAGTATTGGGTGGAAGCAATCAAATGTGCAAATTACATAGTAAATCGCACTCCCACATAGGCTCCTAAAAATATAACACTGAAAGAATATTGGACTAAAATTAAACCATATGTAAGTCACTTCCGTGTATTTGGTAGTATACCATGGGATCACATTCCTAATGAGCAAAGGAAAGCATTGCAACCTAAAAGTGAGAAGTGTATTTTTGTTGGTTATTCTGAAGATGTCAAAGGTTATAGACTTATTCAACCACATTTTAATGAAATTATTATTAGAAGAGATGTTAAATTTGATGAAATATCTTGTTCTGTGAGCCTAATTCGGTGATTGTGCCTTCTTCGGTCTACGAGCCATTTTCAACTTTTGTTCCTTCTTCAGCTTGCGATCCATTTTCGGAGTTTGTTCCTTCGTGTGTTCCTATTCTAGTTTCTTCTTCAAATGATGACAATGAGGATGAAAATCCACCTCCACCTTCTCACCTTCCTCCAGATGTGTCCTTTGAACCTGAACCAGCACCAGTTCCACCGCTTCCTAGATGGGTTCGTTCAACGCGAGAAAAAACTGGTGGTCTTGTTGGTGATCCTTCATATCAACATCGAAAACATTCATAGTTCTAGTGAGCCTCTTCTCTTTTGGCTCAAGTTTCTGAGACTCATGATCCAGATACATTTGCAGAAGCTTCAGGTCATCCAGATTGGGATACAACAATGAATGAAGAGTATCGTTCTTTAATGGAAAATGATACTTGGGATCTTGTATCTCTTCCAAAAGGAATAAAAATCATCATATGTAAATGGGTTTATAGAACTAAGTATGCATCAGATGGAAGTGTTGAAAGACACAAGGATCGGTTAGTTTCCAATGGATTTTCCCAAGTTGAAGGAATTGACTATAATGAAGCCTTTTCCCCTATAGGCAAAATGAATTCGATCCGCCTTGTTCTTGTCCTTCCTGGCTCACATAAATTGGAGGTGCATCAAATGGATGTTAAATCCTCCTTCTTGCATGGAGATTTGCAAGAATAAATCTACATGGAACAACCTCCTAGCTATGTCTAGAATGACTCTAGAATTGTTTGTCACCTTAATAAATATTGTTATGGTATCAAGAAAGCTCCCCGAGATTGGTATGCCAAAATGGAAAACTTTCTTATTGACACCAGATTCTCTAGATGCCATTCTGATCCTAATGTCTATACCAAGAAAGTAGGAAGCCATCTCATAATCCTTGTCCTTTATGTTGATCACCTTATCCTTACTAGTAGTGACTCAAAAATTTAAAACCATGTGAAAACCAACCTTATGAAGAAATTTGAAATGACAAACTTAATTGTTTTGCACTATTTCCTTGGCCTCCAAGTTTTGCAAACCAATGAAGGAATTTTTCTTTCGCAGTCTAAGTATGTTTGTGACCTTCTTCGTTGCTTTCACATGGACAATTGTAAACCAACCCCTTCTCCCTTCCAATATGGAGTCAAGATTACTGCCACATGTACTTCTCCCAAAGTTGATGACACTCTGTACCAATAGTTAGTTGGTAGCCTCTTATACTTGACTCATACCCATCTTGATCTTTCCTTTTTTATTGGTCTTGTTTCCTGGTGTATGCAAATACCCCATGAAATCCATTGGAAAGAAACTAAAAGAATAATTTTCTATGTCCGTGGTACAGTTCAGTTCGTGATACATTATAGTTCAGGGGGGACTCCTTTATTGGTTGGTTTCATTGATTCAGATTGGGCCAACGACCCTGATAATTGGAATTCTACTGCAGGTTATGTTTTTAGTCTTGGTTAAGAACCTGTCACTTGGGCTTGTAAGAAACAACAGGCTAATGCACTTTCTTCAGTATAATTAGAGTACCGAGAAGTGGTAAATGCAATCCAAGAAGCCTTGTGGCTTCACCAGATCCTTTCAGAGTTTGGACTCGAGAGAAACAACATATGACTAGCCTTTGGTGTGAAAATCAGAGTGCCATAAAGCTCACCAAAGACCCAGTTCAACATCAATGCAGCAAGCACATCGAGCTACACGTGCACTTCATTAGAAATCTCATTCATGATCAATTTATTGAAGTGCTATTTTTCCCTACAGAAGATCAAGTTGCAGACATTGTCACAAAGTCTCTTACAAAAGAAAAGTTTTCCAAACTTCGATCTATGTTAGGAGTCAAGGAATTTTTCATTAAGGGGGGATAGGCTATGATGCCTCCATCCTTCTCATATTGTGTCACTATTGCAAATCCTTAAATCCTATCCCAAGTGGTTCTTAAGGGGGGATGTTAGGATATTTAGACACTTAGGATTTAGTTAAGATCTACTTGGTCTAATGTGTCGTTAGGTAAAAGTGTGTTTTTTTAGTATGCATTAGTATGCATTTGTAGTTAGGAAATCCGATGGTCACAATATGTTCTTGACATAGAGTGATCCGACGGTTCATGTTCTCCTCAATCTTAACAACCATTGATCTGTGTCTTAACACCTGTTTGGTTCATGATATTTATTTAAAGAGAATGGAGGGTCATTTTCTGATGATCGATTGTAAGAAACTCTTGTTATAACCCTAAACTGCACTAGACATGCATACCTGGCATCAGGCCATCTTGCTTGCTATATTTTCCAAGACATAACTGAAAAAATCTTCTAAAAACCATTGTTTTGAAGGTGTGCATGCCCTACACCACTACTTCCCACATACACATTCTTGTTGCACCATTACAACTCATGTACACTCAAAAAAAATCATGAAAAATGAAAATTGAATATGGATACGGGTTTCCGAGTCATTACTTAACCGTTTGACCTCCCATATCCAGTCACCCCAACCGTTAATATCTCTTTTTGCCTATAAAAGAAGGTGTTGGGGACCCATTCCAAAGAGAAGCACAAGAGCATATAAAATTTTCCCATTTCAATATTCCCCCGTTGCCCCAATATTTTGCAACCACATTGTGAGTTTGAGCTAGAATGCCTTCTTCCTCCTTTGCAAATCCTTGCCATTTCCCTAGAGAGAACTGAAGAGGAGAAGAACATGTGGAAGAAACTGGTGCATGGTGAAGAGGATCCCAAGACCAAGTTCAAGGAGCAGTGTCAGTCTCATGTTGTAAATGACTTTTGTGAGATTAATATAAAGAAGTACTTTTTCCATCTCACCAAATGACGTCTTAAATATTTACGATTTGTTTACATTTCTTGGTTATGCTGTCTAACCCACTAATCCATACATAGAATGCATGCTTGTAGTTTCTTGTTTGTATTTTGGTGAATGTAGGTCATCCTTGGGAGGAGTGTAACACCCTGTTTCCCCCAGTTTGTAAAAATAACGGGACTGGCCAAGAACTATGACAAACACATAAATGTGAATATGTGATGTAAATGGACCTTGAGTAAAAGGTCAATAAATGTGAATAACATTTTGAATTTATTGCAGGACTGCTGAGAAGGGATGTGCAGAAAAAGAGACCACGATAGCGGTGGAAGGCACCTGGAAAGGTGGCGTTAACTTCCACCGAGAATTAATACCATATTTGGACTCCTCTGGCTCGGAGAACCAAAAGTGGCTCACTGGCCCTGAATTAAATGTCTCACCGGCTAGTAGGTAGATGGTTTAATGAGGGATGGGAGGTGAAACTCCCATCCATAGAGCCGTCAAGCCTGATCAGCACGGGGATAATCATGCCACACACAACCTCGCAAGGGGATAAGGCGTGGGGTAGAAGCGATTAGGGGAGACGCGAGGGGAGAACTCTGGCATTATGCAGAGTGAGTGATAGCAGAGAGGAAGGATTGCAACCTTCTCTCCTGGTCACTGGAAAATAGAGGCACAGTCTCACAGCATCGTGGTCTCAGCTCGAGGGTGGCTAGTGGTAAATCCGTTGGGGGTCTCTAAGCCTACGGTTGGGTGGAAACGAGCACCCCTCTCAGCAGTTGCATAACCCCCCTGGTGTTATTTTATGATAAGTGTTTTTCCTCTGGAATCTTAAAATATATATGTATATATGTTTGTTCTAATGATTATTCCCATAAGCTATGAAAATGTGAATGAATTCATTGTAAGAATGTCTGTAGGATGTTTTGATCATTACTAGTAGTTGTATATTTGTATGGAAGAGACTATATATGGCATATGTCCTCATGAATTATTATTTACACGCGTACTGGTCTATTTCGGACTTCATGTCTAGACCTCGGTTGGACAATACCCTTTTGGCCTCAGAAAGTACCCTGAGTAAATCTCCCCATAGAGATACTCTCCTTGAATAACCCCTCAAGAAACTGGAAGGTAAATGTGAAGGCGTAAAGCCTTAGTAACTCTGTATGAGGAGAAACAATCCTCTTAAAAACATGAGATGGCAGCTTAAGCATGGAATATTGAATCGACGGATGAGACTCCGTCAGGAGATCTGTGGTCACTCACGACTGTCAGATCGGAAGGAGAGGAAGAAGTGTTAAGGGCCTTAACCTTGATAGGTGGTGATCGATGGATGAGATTTCGTCAGGAAATCTGCGGTCCCCCATGACTGTTAGATTAGTAGGAGGAAGTAGGGAATTAAAGGCCTTACCACTTGGTTTTCCTGTGTCTTCATGGGTAGCGAAGAGTTTAGGACCGTAGATCCCCACGGTCCATGAGAACATCTAGACCGCTGATTTTTCCACATCCATGAAGTAGTGGAAGAGTGCACAAGCTGGGACAGATCTGAGTCATTAGATCTTAGCCAGAAAAACCCGACAGCCATTGGATCTGTTAAGAGATGCATGGGGGTTAAGCCCTCGTGAGTAGGAGGTTGAAAGTCCTGACGAGAGGCATGGCCATCGGGATATCGACATTCATGAAATCGGGAGTCACGATGACATGAGGTCGGGAATTTTCATAGTGAAAATCTCGAAATCAATATGAGTCGTCCATCATAGGAGGACACGTGGTGCCAATCGGAGCATTCGGGAAAAGTCCCGAAAGGAAAGTCATACATCGAGAAATCGGGAATCTCATGGACAACAAGTCCATACACTTCGAAATTGTGAATTCTAGAATCCCGACAAAGTGAAAAACGTCCATTGTAGGGCCAACTGTCATTATATCGACATATCGGGATTCGACGGATCGCGAATCCTGAGGATGAGTACATTTCGGCATTGGAAAGTCTAAAAACCCGATAGGATATAAGGATATGGTCTTGTGATATAGTGGTCATGTGGGCCAGGAGTTTAGCCAGGAGGGCTAACATGTAAAGGACCATATCGGTGAATTGGCTCATTGGGAATCGCGGAATC
The DNA here is from genome assembly GCA_009831015.1 of Picea engelmannii. Classification (NCBI taxonomy): domain Eukaryota; kingdom Viridiplantae; phylum Streptophyta; class Pinopsida; order Pinales; family Pinaceae; genus Picea; species Picea engelmannii. The sequence continues at coordinate 140,302 of ML782959.1, read as the reverse complement.
GGGATTCCTATTGACAAGAATTTGGGATTTCCCATGGAGGAAACCCCAGAGTAGATTTGAGTCGTCTGATTGATGGAGCCCAAGTGTCAAGAGATTAACCACATCGAGAAACTAGGGATCAAGGATTCGGGGGTCCCGTGATCGAGAGTCTGGATTCTCGTGATGATAAACCCCGATGAACGGACGAGATTCTTTCGGAGGATCTCAGGGTCTGTAATGAACGTTAGATGTGGAGATGAGATGTCAACTTAAGATAGGACATGAATATGATTTAGGATAAGCGGCGAGCAGATCTGGATGGCCAGAGTCCGCCCACCCAGATCTACAACTGAGGTTCCATTCCGGAGCCCCCTTGTTGTTCTGCCTTTAGCGGTAGGGGGGGGGGTCTGGAATTGGACACGCAACTCTCAAATGATCGAGATTAACTCATCATGATCAACGATGCTCAAATGGATTCTGGACCCCCCTTTCCATTCTACCGTTAATGGCGGAGGGGTGTCCAGAATAGTGTGGCATGTGAAGTAGGCCCCCCCCTCCTGTCATGTCAAATACCGTGTGTAGTTTCCCTTTCTGCCACATGTATTCCACTTAACCGCACGACGGGGCCTATTCTCATTGGCTGTTCTCTGGCCCTATTGGGATTCACCCCATTGGTCGATCGCTAGCCCTGTTGAGATTCGACGGTTGCCAAGTCAAACGAATCGACATCACTGTAGCGCCGAGGCATGAAACTTGAAAGAGGTACTGCATTTATTCGGACTGTGATCATGACCCGCGACCACATGGGAGCAGGGAGATAGAGAAAGAGCCAGCTTACACTGGTCCTCCAAGGATTTTTAGGGCTTCTGGTCCGACAGAAGACCAGAAAAATCCGATTTAGGTAGTGGGTATGTGACAAAGTGGTATCAGAGCATGGTTACAACACTCGGCCTGATTGGGCTCATCACGAGTCACGTATAAGATCCATTCAAAGTAATCCTACTAAGAATAACCCCCTAACGTAACTCTCTTGTCCAGGATTGAAAACTTGGAAATGAGAACCTGACCATGTATGCATGTGAAAGAGTCATAAATTATGCGCAGATTATAAAAATGTATCTAACTCTTGACTAACAATCAACATTTGTCTTTTCACCTAAGCGGACGATCAGTTGCAGGAATCTACAGACGCAAAGTATGGTGACTCACCAAGAGGTGGGAGAAGGCTCCCACAACAAAGATGAATAATCTGACGAAAGAAGATAAATAAGAACCCCTCTATATCTAGCCAAGACTGTGAGGAGTCTCATGGTTGAACTGCAGAGCTGCAAGGCCGACAATGAAAGGATGATGAAAGAACAAGAAAAACAAACTGAAATTAATGCAGTATTACTGCAGAGCTTATCCAACCTACAACAATAAATGAAACATGAACCCGAAGTGTAGAAACATGGTTGTATCAGTGGCCATACTGAGAGAAGCACCTCAAGAAAGGTCCACCCCAGAGGTAAAGGACCAGTGCCAGATGATTCCACTGAGAAGGAAGCTGGCGATTCAGAAGGCTCTTCCAGCAACAAAACTAGTTCCTATTCTTGAAGAAAATAGAAGAAGAAAAAGACTTCCAAGAGTCATAAATTTGAGGAATTCAGAAAGGCCAATCCTCCCTCCTTCGACGGTGAGATAAAGAAGGGAGAGGAAGTCGAGGCTTGGCTACTTGGACTGAAGAAATATTTTAGAGTCCATGATTTTTTAGAGAATCTGAAGGCTCGAGTGGCCACTTTCAATCTAAACAGAAAGTCTTCCATCTGGTGGGAAGACCTTAAGAATATGAAAGGGGTCCGTGAGGAGGGCCTGTCTTGGAAACAGTTTGAAAAGTACTTCCGAAAGAAGTATTTGTCGGAAAAATATTTTGACGAGAAGGATAAAGAGTTTTATGAACTCAAACTAGGACAACTCACTATAGAGGAATATGTCAACAAATTCCTCGACTTATTGAGATATGTACCCTACATCAAAGAAGAGAAGGCGAAGGCGCAACGCTTCATCAGTGGGCTACCCAAGGAATACCGGAACCGAATTGAATTCAACGAGCCAAAGACCTTAGAAGACATTATTCGAAAGGAAACACATTGTCATGAACAATATGGACATCGAGCAGAGTCTCATGGAGACTGGAGACAGAACAATGGTTCGAGATTTCAGAAAAAGGGGATCAAATCCTCAGGATTTAAGAGCTACAAGAAGAACCCCAGAATGAACTTTCCAACCTGGAGTGTACTCCAGCAGAAATTTCCATCATCAGACGAAAATAAAACTTCTAGACCTATACCAGTAAAGACTAATAACCCAAAGAAAGAACCTCTGAAATACTGGGGTTGCGGAGAAGAGAATATCCTGAGAGACTGTCCACACCGACAACAAAATAGTTGGAAAGTTTATAACATTCAGTAAGTGACCATAGTCAATGATGTGGCAAGGAGTGTGCCGCAGATTTATGCAGCCTTGGATAATAACCAAGCTGACCACCAAGCTTCAGTGGTGGAAATAGAAGGTATGATTTTCAACCATCTAGTGTCTGTTTTAATTGACCCTGGTTCAAATTTGAGTTATATAGCCCCTAAGACTGTGGATAAGTGTAAGCTATAGCCACAAAAAAAAACCAAGCCATGGTTGGTATAGTTAGCCACTGGCACTAAAAGAAAGGTGGTAGAGGGCATACCATCTTGCTAGTTAATGCTGGGTGAATTCACCACCCAAGCAACCTTTAATGTATTACCCCTGGGATCATATGATCTGTTGATTTGTATGGACTGGTTGGCTGCCCATAAGGCCAAATTGGACTGTTACCATAAAACCTTAGAATGTGTGAGGAAAGAAGGAAAAAGGATAACCCTCCAAGGGATCCGAAAACCGATCTCAGTGAGACAAATCTCAGCCCTGCAAATGAGAAAGTATTTCTGAAAGGGATGTCCCCTATATGCAATACAGGTGTTGAAAACAATCGAAGGTGCTAAACCAAGCCCTGATGATCACCCTATCCTGAGAGAATACATAGATGTGTTTCCGGAAGAGGTACCGGGTCTACCTCCGAGAAGAGACATTGACTTCTCGATAGAGCTCGCACCAGGAGTGGTGCCAGTGTCTAGAACACCCTACCGGATGAGCACTCCTGAGTTAGTTGAACTCAAATTACAATTGAAAGAAATGATGGATAAGGTTTATATTCGACCCAGCATGTCCCCATGGGGAGCACCAGTCCTATTTGTGTAAAAGAAGGATGGCACCCTTAGACTGTGCTTAGATTATAGACAACTTAATAAAGTAACCATAAAGAATAGATACCCCTTGCCCAGGATCGATGATCTATTCGATCAGTTGGGGGGTGCGTCTATTTTCTCAAAGATTGACTTGAGGTCGGGATACCATCAAGTCTGAATCAAGGGTGAAGACATCCATAAAACCACTTTCCGGACATGGTATGGTCATTATGAGTTTGTGGTAGTGCCATTTGGGTTAACCAATGC
>ML782959.1:109099-136749 GCA_009831015.1 Picea engelmannii | reverse complement strand
GTAGTGCCATTTGGGTTAACCAATGCCCCTACCACTTTCATGTGCTTAATGAACAATGTACTCAGTAAATTTTTAGATAAATTTGTACTAGTCTTCATTGATGACATATTAATCTACTCTAAGAATAGAGAAGAACATGAAGATCATCTCAGACTTGTGCTACAAGTGCTAAGAGAGCATCAACTCTATGCTAAATTCAACAAATGTGAATTCTTTCAGAAGCAAATACATTACTTGGGACATGTTATGTCCGAGGAAGGGGTAGCAGTAGATCCTGACAAGATCAGGTCTATCATGGAATGGCCTACCCCAAAGTATGTCTCAGACATCAGATCCTTTATGGGATTGGTGGGATATTATAGGATATTTATAAAAGGATTCTCCAAGATTGGTTGTCCAATCACTGCCCTCCAGAAGAAGGGGACAAAATTCCTGTGGACACAACAATGTGAAGAAAGATTTCAAACCTTGAAACATCTACTAACCCACGCACCCGTGTTAAAAATCGCTGACCGAGAAGCTGACTTCCTTGTGTGCACAGATGCCTGTAAGGAAGGGCTTGGAGGAGTCCTTATGCAGGAAGGAAAAGTGATCTACTATGAATCCCTAAAGTTGAATGAACATGAGGTCAACTATGTGACTCATGATCTAGAACTGGTTGCCATAGTGCATGCCTTAAAAATGTGGAGGCATTACCTCTTAGGAAGAAAATTTGTGCTTATGACAGATCACTACAGATTACGGTATTTGTCTGATCAACCAAAGCTCAATGATAGACAAGCTAGATGGATGGCCCTCCTTAGCGAATTTGATTTTGAAATCAAACACATTAAAGGGAAGGAGAATAGGGTGGCCGATGCCCTTAGTAGAAGCATGAAAACAATTCACTTAGCAGCGGTGAGTACATGCGAGACAGATGTCAAGAACAGAGTCAGAAATGAACAAGAAACAGATCCTTTCGTTTGAATTGTGACCCTGTACCTACAACAAGAACCCGTTGGAGTAAAATATGAAGGCTACCAGATGACCGAAGGAGGTCTTCTCACCTACAGAGATAGAATGTACATTCCAAATCGTGATGACTTGAAGAGGTTCATCATGAATGAACTACACAAAAGACCCTACACTAGTCACCCAGGATACCAGAAAATGATCACTGCCACTCGGAAACAATTTTATTGGCCTTTATTGAAGAAAGATATAGCCAAATATTTGGCCAAATGCATAGAATGCCAATAGGTTAAAGCAGAACATCGACACCCAGTAGGACTATTACACCCTTTACCCATCCGAGAATGGAAATGGGAAACCATCTCGATAGATTTTATCACTGGATTACCAACTTCAACCAAATAGAATGATGCCATTATGGTGGTGGTGGATAAATTGAGAAAGTCCACTCATTTCATCCCCTTCAAATCAACCTGCAAGGCGATAGAAATTGCCCAGATATTCATGAAAGAGATATTCTGACTGCACGGTATGCCAAGAGAGATAATATCTGACAGAGACACAAAATTTACTTCCAATTTTTGGAAATCACTGATGGCTGGATTGGAGACTAAATTGTTGTTCAGCACCGCCTATCACCCACAAACTGACGAACAGATAGAAAGAGTGAATCAAATATTAGAGGATATGTTAAGGATGCATGTGATGCATCAACCCAGGAAATGGGAAGAGTACCTGCCATTGGTAGAATTCGCCTACAACAACGGCTGTCAAGCATCCTTAAAGATGAGTCCCTTCGAGGTCCTCTATGGTAGGCCATGTAATACTCCAATCAGCTGGAGTAATCCTGTAAATAGGATTTCTTTTGGACCCGACATGATGAAAGAAATGGAACAACAAGTAGCTCAGATAAAACAAAATATGAAGATTGCCCAGAACCGACAGAAAAGTTATGTTGACCAAAAGAGAACTCCAAGAGAGTTCAGAATGGGAGACCATGTATATCTCAGAATTAAGCCCAGAAGGAGTTCCCTAAAAATGGGAGCTTGTGCCAAGTTGGCACCCCGATATTGTGGACCCTTTGAGGTTCTATATAGAGTGGGACCTGTAGCCTATCGGCTAGCACTTCCTCCCATAGTAAAAGAACATAATGTTTTCCATGTTTCATTATTGAAGAAATATGTACATGATGTTAATCATATAATTGACTGGTCTGTGATCTAGGTGGAACCGGAGGGAGAATTTCTACCAGAACCCTAATGCATACTGGATAGAAAGGAAACTCGACTCCGGAACAAAACCATTGCACAGGTCAAGGTGTAGTGGAAACATTTTGGCCCAGATGAGGCTACATGGGAAATGGAGGATGCCATGAGACATGCATATCCGATTTTGTTTACTTCTGTACATGCAATTCATGTTAGTAGATAAGAACATCGAGGATGATGTTCCTTTTAAGGGGGAGGGAATTGTAACACCTTGTTTCCCCCAGTTTGTAAAAATAACGGGACTGGCCAAGAACTATGGAAAACACATAAATGTGAATATGTGATGTAAATGGACCTTGAGTAAAAGGTCAATAAATGTGAATAAAATTTTGAATTTATTGCAGGACTGTTGAGAGAGGATGTGCAGAAAAAGAGACCACGATGGTGGTGGAAGGCACCTGGAAAGGTGGTTGTTACACGTCAAAATTACTCAACTGGATACGTGTCGCATATTCCTCTCAATTGTCGTAAGTGTCGTATCTTCCTTACAACTTTCACAAGTGTCGCAAGTTGTTCACAAGTGTCGAAGACATCATTCAAGGATACTTCCATAATGATGACACTAAAGAGGCACTTAAAACATCTCATGTACTTGGTTTGGATAAGAAGAACTGGTTAACTGAAGTCAAGGGACTCTTGACACCTGAAAAGAGCTTTGAAACAAAGGTTATGAGGGTGAGCGCTCCCCTATATCAGTCTTAGGAGCGCTGACGCTCCCCTACAAGGCTTCAGGGAGTGTTATAATGCTCTCCTGCCCTTATAAAGGAGCGCTACTCACTTTTGGAGCATTGGCGCTTCCCTTAAGCTTCTCAGGGAGCGCTACAACGCTCTGATACCCCTTTTGCAGGAGCACTGCCTAATCTGAGGCAGTAGTTGGCCCGTTGAGGAGAATAAGGGGAGGATCTTTCAATATTAGAAGGCAGTTGCATTCGAATTCTTGGTTTCATTAGGATATCCTTGATCTAAGGAGGAGGTTCCCCAACTTGTTCTAAAGATAACTCAAGAGGTTAAGCTCCTCTTAACCTATATAAGCAAGCTCTATGATTGTGGAAAGGAGGAGGAAGAATTGTTATCATGAAACCTATGATCTCATAGGAAACACACAGTCATCCAAAGGAGAGTGATCAGTGAAGTTGCTGTTATCCAGGTTGTGGATCTTTCGAGCAAGGGTTAGACGAAGGGGACTTGACGAAGCTGTCGCATTCGCATCTACGATTGTAAGTACCGCTGTCGTTATTCTCATTAATATGACACGCTTGGATTGTTTCTTTCTAATTTGTGTCTGATGTTACATGAACTTATCATTGATAGATAAATATGTTTTCAAGCTAACATCATTAGAGTAGGAAGTGGTCGTATCTTGTTTGTCCACAGGATTCAACAAAGAGAAAAGGATCGGAGAGCAACTCGGAGCGTTCAGGGACAAACGTCGATAAAGAGGTGCTTCTATTTTCCTTCCTTCTCGTGTGTTAGTTTGGATAGATTTGAAAGGAATTCAGTGTCCAAGTTAAGCATTTTCTGTCTTAGAGTTAGGGTCAAGCTCTTAGAGGTGATCTACTTGTCCGCAGGGAGGTTTTCCTACAACAGAAACTGGCGACTCCACTGGGGAGATAGCCTCAAATCGAAATTTCTTATTTCAATTTCTCCTCATTGACCTTGTTCTACCCCTTGATTGTTTCAGACCTGGTTCACTCCTCTTTTGATTGGTTTCATGAGTTTATTGGCTCCCTACCCCATCATACTTAGCATAATTGTCGAGATTGCATTGCAATTTTTGGAATTTTTGACATTTTTTGGGAGTTTTTGAACCTGGCGCCCCTGTCCCTGTGTTATAAGAGCACCAACGCTCCCTCATAGCCTTACACAGAGCGCTATAATGCTCCTTGCCTTTGGCAACAGAGTGTCATCCCTCCTTTGGCCAATAAACCTTCCAGAATTGCCTTTTTCAGGGTTTTTTCTCTGTGCATCTCTTGCTGGGTAACCTTGTGAGTCAATCCTTCTTCTTTCCATCTTTGATATCTGTCTTTTGCTTGAAGAACAAACATCTTACTATTTTTATTTTGTAACCTTCTTCACTATTGTTGTTGAGTTTTTCTGTCATTTGGAGTTTTAAACCCATGCATTGTCTTTCTCTCCTCATCAACTGAACGAAAAACTTTGGTGAAGGTCATCAAAGGCCTACAGATCCTTTCATTTTGATTTTGGTTAAAGATCATTGTTCTTCAACTTTTTCTTTTGGGTTTGAAGTTTGATTTCTCTTTGATTGCTTCTTCTCTTTCGATTTTCGTTTTGATTACGACGAGAGGGTGTATTGTTTGTATGATTCTTGCTTGTTTTGGTCTGATTTTTCACTCATTCAAGAATATAATTAGCAAGACGAGCCTTGTTTTGAATTAATCATTATTCATATGAAAACAATAAAAAATAATATTCATGATTGATTGTGCATATTAGAAAACATCTAAAAAGTTTTAGCATCACGTCAGGATTTGATTGAAAAAAAGAATTGTTTGAGGACATTCCTTATTTGTGCTTGTTAGTGAAAATAACTCTCTCTCTCCCTTAGATAAACGCTCATCGAAAATAAATGACTGCTTATCATATTTTATGAATTGTTGGGACTGAGTCATAATTCCATTCGTTTCACTTCCATGCACCCCTTTTGAGTAAAGAATAACTCTAAAATGAACGCTTATAAAAGTTATCTAGAAATTCTTCTTTTCTAGGATCCTCCACCAACAGTAGAATAGGCTTAGTACTTTGGATTAGGCTGTGAGCATAACTCTCCAAAGTTTCTCAAAACAAACAGTAGCATCCTGAGTTAGGGAGAGTCAAATCCAATCATCGTATAAGTCTGCCTGGAATCCCCCTCTCACACAGGGGTTACGCACGAGGTCGCATTCAGGTGAGCTACGGGGACTAACCCTCCATGGTTTAACTGATTGTGGTGGTCGGATCGTACTATGGGGGTCACTTCAAGGTAAATCCACAATTACTGCATGGAAGCCTTTTAGTTGATTTCGGGCTCGATACCCTGCCCGTACGTTCGGATCGGACTGTCGATTGTTCTCGCCCAGGGGATGAATGTGAATTGGTAACCTTTGTGGCCATAATCTTTAGGGTCTTACAAAAGGTGACGGTGATGGGAAGTCTCACTGTACCTGGAGCAGACATTGGTCAAAATCACTCGGGCTCCTTGGAGGGTAAATCCACAATTACTGTGTGGAAGCTTGCACCAAGGCATAAGTCCCTTAAGTAGGTCGCCATTGTAACTATTCCACCCTACCCCTGCCCCTTCTGGACTTGATCACGCGACGTTGGATTTCATCACCAACTAGTATGGTCATCAAAAGAAGGTCTTGTTTGCTTGGTTGTGATTCTTAGATTTTTATTAGCGTATGCTGTTTCTTTTCGGTAGTTGGCCATAGATCTTTTTTGCCGACTCTTTTTCGCCAACATTGACCCTCCACGTCGTTCACGGAGGCTACAGGGACTTCCTCCAGAAAATATGGAAGGAAACACCCCTTTACCCCCTCATTCTACGGAGGAATATCCTCAACAAAGCAAGGTTCAAAATACTACAACTTCCCAGGAAGAAGTTCCCACTCCTTTGGAGAATTTTTGAATTGTTTCAGAATCTCAAGAAGCTTACCATATTCCGGAGGGATATGAATGACGTATCCTCCATCTGAATTCCACTGGTGAATTTGTCGTCGTCAATCCTTCTGACATTTTGGTTGGGTCTCATCAAAACCCTTTAGCCGATGACCCTTCTTGGACCGCAGACACTATTCAGAGTCCACCACGCCTGGTGCGAGATCTTTATGGAACTGGAAAAGGTTCCAACGTACCTTTTTCCTACACTGTACCCCTAAATCATTTTACCGGTACCACCACTTTTACAGCCACACCGCCCGTTGGTACGAACATACCGTCCGTCGGCCCAAGGTCTACTCTTCCCCTCCATAAGGCCCATTCTACGATGGCCCCTCACATTCCGACTATTCCCACCGGTAATGTGGTAGTCAATCAAGATGCGATTGGCACACCTATAACACCAAGACCTACACTCCCTTTTGGATTCAGGGCACTGAATGCTTCCACTGCCACCACTGCCCAAGCTACCACTACCCAAGTTATACTAGGAAGTTCCATACCTATCCAACAACCCGGAGGGACCGGTCTTGGTGGTCCTAATCTGCTCGGTGGCACCGGTCAGTCTGTTACGTCTGGTTTTCAAATTCCGGGAACTCTACCTCAAACTAGGGGGCATCCTCCTACCGGAGGACAAATTCCATTTGGGGGGCACCCTCATGCAGGGGGGAAACCTCAATCCAGAGTCTACCATCAACCACATGGAAAAAATGTGTCTGCCGCACCTAATCCGTGGAACGTCCTTTTTCAAGGAAACCCACAGTTCTCGGTAGGACAAAATGTTCAGACTCCACAAAAACCCCCTTATGGACAAATGCCAAACCCAATATATAACCCACAAAACCCATCCAGTTATCCTTCGCTCACACATGCTTCTAAAAACACCTCAAATCCTGTGTACTTTGGTCAAAACCAACCTCACATGAGAGGGCCCACTAGTTATAATTATCCACATAACCCAGTAATGGGCCCCACTAGTGTCCCTCTGCCACACCAACATTACCCATAGGTTAACCGACAACTATCTTTTTTGGCTACCCTGGACCTTCCAGACTTGTCTCAGTTAACGAATGATCCTATTTATCATTCTACGGTTTGGCCAACTATTCCAGCTAAACTTCCTTCTGATATCCCAAAATTTGACGGAAAGTTCGGAGAAGACCCAAACAACCACGTGATGACGTTCCATTTGTGGTGTTCATCCAACTCCCTCATGAACGATTCTATTCGTTTGCATCTTTTCCAACGAACACTTATGGGTTCCGCAACGAAATGGTATATTGAACTACCACGCGCATCTTTTCACGATTTCAACTCCCTCGCCATGTCCTTCCTCATGCACTTCCAACTACCCATTCGATACAAGATGGGTACTGAACTATTAACCTCCCTTCATCAGACAACTTCCATACATATCTTTGATCATATCCATGAATGGAGACGACGACGAAGGCTAATCAAAGTGGTCATTCCCGACCAATTGTTAGCAAAATGGTTCACAAAATTTTACCCCAGATCGCTCGTGATGTTGCCATGGGTGGCATAGTCACTGAAGAAGAAGCCATTGCCCGAGCTCAATACTTAGACTTAGTCTATTCACAATTTGGTACTCTGTATGAGTTGATACCGAATGCCCCCTGTGCCACTAACGACCCATCCAAACCATCATCTTCTCCCCATGCGGATGGAGTTATTGGCTCTATCAAAACCCAATCTACGACCCAGTCGACTGGAACAATTCAGTGGCTTGCTTCGACGACCCCTCCCAGCCTGACTGCACCCTCTTCTACCCCCCCTCAAACTCAGGTCTCTCATGTGAATGTGGTCCAATAAATCCCTTCACAACAACTTGGGGGAAAGAAGAAAGCGAAAAATAAACGAAAGAAAAACAATAACAACGAACAACCCAAAGCCCAACCACAAACCCCTACTGCCAGAAAACAACCACAATGAAAACCAAAATTCCCATGTCTCATTTGTGGAGATGATCACTACACTCAAGACTGCCCACATCGCGATGAAGTGGCCAAAATTTTCAAGGGAAATTCACAACCCGTTGTGCTTACTCATCCTTTTCCACAGCAACAATCTTTGGTTGCACAAACCCCCACGCCGGGGGGAAATTCCAATCAACCCCACGATGAGGCCTCGACAAGTGCCCACATTTACATGTTTAATGGGGTTAATCTAACCACTCACTCTGCGACATATGACACGCTAGTTAAATCTGATAAGCCGAAGATTGCTAACGGTTCTCCGCCAGACCCGTTTCCATCCTCTGCTAATCCTCCGTCTGTTAGCCCTCCATCTAGGCCACTGCAGATTGAGAAACCATATTTTGACTCCATCTTATGCCCTCCTAATAGCACCATCCAAAAATCTACTTTCAATCCCAACTCACGGGCTGCCCAAAATTACAATATTGTAGAAGATTTGGCCCAAGCACCGTGTGCTATGTCCGCCCTGGAAGTTCTACAACACTGTCCTAGCCAACGTAGAACGTTCTTAGCTGCTATCGACACTTTTGATCCAGATTCATCAAACAACCTCACGTTTAATCTAGACGACCATCAACCGCGACTCTCCCACCAACTAGCTTTCCAAATCAATGTTGTTGTTCACAATCAACAAATCCACCGAACTATCCTGGATGAGGGAGCCTCTACTTGTGTCATGTCTCTAGCCTGTTGGAAATGATTGAAATCACCCACCCTTAACAAATCCCCTATGCTGTTATGCACTTTCGATGGACGAGGTTTTCATCCTCATGGATTATTACAATCCTTAGCCGTTCAGTTGGGCGGAAAAACTGTTACCGTTGACGTCGAGGTGGTCGATGCTCCCCTCGATTACAACCTATTACTCGGAAGAAGTTGGTTCTACTCTATGACTGTCGTCGCCTCGTCAGTGTTTCAATGTGTACAATTCCCCCATTAAGGAAAAATTGTCACCATCGATCAACTTGATTTCTGTACACCCGATGCTTGCATCCCTGCCACCAACAACATTCCTTTTTTGGGAGACCACGTAGTTATGTATGAAAGTGTTGGTGTTGGCTTATTGAAAGATTCTAGCCTTATGGGTACTTTCCCTACACCACTTCCACCCACTACATATCATATTTCCATTATCAATATGGTCTCGACTATGCCTTATCAATCCTTGGAATCATCTGAACCTTGGATTGTACCTATTCCTTTGGAATTCGATGTGCTCAGTGACACTATGCCACTCAGCCCAGCCGAGGCTGCATACGTAGCTATCCAATCTACCTCTCCCTCTTCCAACAATTCACATTCATTGGCACCCAATGCCTTTTCGATGCCCTCATGGTTGGATTCCCTATCATCTGTCGTCGATTACATTTCCCACATTTTCCCTTCAGATGAATCGATTATGGAAATGCTCAGCATCGATGACTTACCTTGGGATGATAACCATCATCGATCCTCTTTTCTTTCGCCGTTGGAAGGAATTCACTGAGACATACACTCTGTCTCCCCCCCCCCCCGATGTTACCGATGCTCCACAATCTCCTATCTTCACACAAGATACTCTCTCTGAGGGGAACATGAGTAACATCTCTACTACGATCGTGATTGACATTTCGATCAAAGAAGGTGTCGTGGAAAACATTAATCTAGGCGCTAATTGCACACCCGACAAAGTGGTCTCTTACACCACTTCATTTAAAGAATTCCACGATGTCTTCACATGGAGCTACAAGGAAATGCCAGGGATCGACCCTTCAATCGTCGTACACGAAATCAAAACTTACTCTGACGCAAAACCGGTTCGACAGAAACTTCGCCCAGTTCATCCCAAGAAAATCGCAGCTATAAAGGTAGAAGTTGAAAAACTTCTAAAATCTAGCTTCATCTATCCCGTCCCTTTAACCGAATGGGTCTCCAACCTTGTTTCGGTTTCCAAGAAACAAGGGACCATCCGTGTTTTCGTGGATCATTGAGATCTCAACAAATCTTGTCCCAAGGACAACTACCCTACGCCCTTCATCAATCAAATCATCGATAATTGCGCAGGGAGCGTAATCTTCTCTTTCATGGATGGATTTTCTGGATATAACCAGATTGAAATCTTGCCTACGGATCAACACAAGACAGCTTTCATCTGCCCTTGGGGTACTTTCGCCTACCGAAAGCTACCTTTTGGCCTTAAAAATGCTGGTGCTACTTTCCAGCAAGCCGTGTCATACGCTTTTCACGACATCAAACATATAGCAGAACCATACCTCAACGATTTACCCGCCCATTCACTAAATTGATTTGATCACATTGATCATTTACGGGCGATTTTTCTTCGATGTAGGTTCTACCGTATCCATCTGAACCCACACAAATGCATTTTCGCTGTCGAATCTGATCGACTCCTCGGTTTCATTGTCTCCAAAGATGGGATCAGGGTGGATCCCTTAAAGATTAAGGCCATCTTAGCCTTACCCCCACCTACCAATTTAACCCAACTCCAAAGTTTGCAAGGAAAAGAAAACTTTCTTCGTCGTTTCATCTACAACTATGTCGAGATCACCAAAGGATTTATGCAGTTACTGCAAAAGAACATCCCTTTCATCTGGGATGCAACCGCCCAACGGTCATTTGATTCTCTCAAGCATGCTTTGACCCACGCACCTTTGTTACATCCCCCCGAATATACAAAGGATTATATCCTTTACTTGGCCGCTTCTACTTCCACCATTGCGATGGTCTTAGTTCAAGAAGACCCCAACGGGGAAGAACATGTGATTTATTATCTGAGCAAGAGTTTATCTGGACCCGAACTGAGATATTCGCATGTTCAGAAATTGGCTCTGGAAGTCATTATCCCTGTCTAGAGGTTCCGCCACTACATCTTATTATGCACCACCACGATAATCGCAGACTCTAATCCCATGTACCACGTCTTGACTCGTCAAGTACTTGGGGTAAAATATTCAAAATGGATCGTTATTCTTCAAGAATTCTATATTGAGTTTACAAAGGCCAAAGACAAAAAATCCCTGGTGTTTGCTGAGCTCATATGTGCTCTCCCTCGTGCCGATGAAAACATTGAACCTAGAGATTCTCTCCCCGATGAATCTCTGTTCCTCATCAACACCTCTGATCCTTGGTATGGAGACATTATCCTCTACCTTCAAACCCAACGTTTTCAGCCCAACATCTCTCGTGAAGAGCGTCGATGCATTCGTCACCACGCTCATCGTTATCTCATCATTGGAGACACCTTGTATCGCCGAGGTATTGACACCATCCTTCGGTGATGTATGATTCACGAGGAGGCTGAACTCATTTTGAACAATTTTCACCTTGGTGCCTATGGCGGTCACCTTTCCGGGATGGCCACAGCCCAAAAAATCCTACGTACCGGCTACTTTTGGCCCTCAATTTTCAAAGATTGCATCGAGGCTGTCAAAAAATGCCCACCCTGCCAACTTTTTAACAAGAAGGCACACACCCACCATACTGTGCTACACCCTATTATTGCCATCGGCCCCTTTTCCAAATGGGGTATCGATTTCATGCAGTGTAAGCCTACCTCAGCTGGGGGGCACAGTTACATCATCGTCACCATCGATTATTTCACAAAATGGGTTGAGGCTATGCCTACCTTCCTGAATGATGGTCGTACTGCAGCTCTATTCCTCTTCAACCACATCATAACTCATTTTGGTGTACCATATGCCATTGTCACTGACCATGGTGCACACTTCAAAAACCAGATGATGAGTGAGTTACATGTCAAATTGGGTTTTATCCATGAAAACTCATCCCCCTACTACCCTCAAGCGAAAAGACAAGTTGAGGCTATCAACAAAGTCCTAAAAACCATGATCCAACACATGGTAGGGGAAAACAAAATATTGTGGCATTTACAACTTTTCTCCGCTCTCTGGGCTTATCGCACCTCGGTGAAAACTTCAATGGGATTTACCCCTTTCCAGTTGGTCTATGGCATTGAATTTGTCCTACCAATTGAGTGTGAGATTCCATCACTCAAACTAAAAATCAAACTCCTTCCCCATACTTCTACGGAAGAAGAACAATTCTTGTATCTATCCAAATTGGACGAAGCAAGTCACGATGTTTCTCTCGCCAATGAGGCACATCAGAAATGAATCAAGAGTCAATATGACAAATCCGTCCACCCTTGAACTTTTGCAGAAGGAGACTTAGTCCTCGTTTACGACCAAGCCCACTATAAATTGGGGACAGTAAAGTTAGAACCTATGTGGCATGGTCCTTACATCATGAAATGTGTCCTACATAGAGGTGCCTATGAATTATTTGATCATGATGGAATCTCCGTGGGAGAGCCTCGAAACGGGCTTTACCTTAAAAGGTACTATGCCTAGATCACCTAGCATTTGTACTTTATACATTACTGTATTTTAGTTTGGTGTGTCTATTTCTTTCGCATGCTCGAGTCTTTACTGTTTCCACTGATGACTGTGCCTGTGTTTTCATGCGCAGATGATATCTTCCTTTCCTATTTTTTGGGTTCGCGGATGGTGCTAGTCGACATACTCGGAACATTGCTTCGGCATCATGGGTTATTTACCAGTTTGACGAGGTGGTGAGCTCAGGAGGCATCTGCTTAGGACCAGCAACCAACAATATGGCAGAATATCACGTTGTCATCGGACTGTTGACCCAAGCCTCCTCCCTAGGTATCTCTCGTATCATTGTGTACTTAGACTCCCAACTCATGGTTTATCAACTCAACCGTATCTACGCTATCCGTAGTCCTATCCTGCTACGTCTACATTTACAAGTTCGTCGTCTTGAACGAATGTTCAATTACATTGAATATAGACACATTCCAAGAGAACTTAATAGTGTTTCGGATTCATTAGCTAATTATATCATGGATCAGTATCTCACTCACATATAAGATTTAAGGAAAGCAAAACTGTACATTACATGTAAATTAAAACACATCAGATACATCATCATGTACAAATCATTGGCATCATAAAAACTCGAAACTGTATATATATATATATATATATATATATATATATATATATATATATATATGGCATGACTAAAATGTTTGTATTACATCAAAAAGTATGTAGAAGAGAAAAATATTGGGTCTTTCCACCCATACAACGTCGCCTGACAAGGCATACAAAAATATGATCACTGGAGAGACTCTAATCTCCCCGCACTACATTGTGTTGTGAGTAACACACCACCATGCGCACTACGTGCCTCAATAGAGAATTAATATTCTCCGGTACTCCCACAGTGTGCCTTTGTAGATGTAAAGGCACTTCTCCCCTATGCAAAGGAGGAATGCCCATCCTAAGGCCTTGGAGGTTTCTCTCAACCTCCCGGAGACCCATCACTGATACTGCCGGATTTTATGCAACCAGGACGCCCCCACGACTTCCTGGTACCGATACATCAACTGGATGCACTGCTCCCTTGTCTGCATGTTGGAAACAATACATCTGTTAAAACTCTTCTACATACCCAAAAAAAATATATATACATCAAAAACTTTAAAAACAAAAGCTAGACAAGGTATGGCTCAGTCTCTTACCTAACACATCCCAGTCTTCCCCCACGGGCAAAATCAAATCCATGCTCCCGCGAAAATCTACCTCAGCATAAGGGAAGTCCTCTATCCAGAGATACTGCCGTCTCAGCCAGGCAAAGAAATTTCCAGTGAAATGGAACTCTGACTCTGACACTAGCCTTGGAGATAGACTAGTCCACCTCTCCATCCTCGGTTCATCCATTGGTCGCACTGCCAGTGCTATCTGAGGCTGCATCTGAGGGATGCGCTCTAGGAAAAATGAGACCAAAAATGAGCCATAACCAAACTACTTATGTCCAGTCGTACACCATGAAATCTGTTCCTTCACATTTCGAAGGAACCTTGCACTCCAGTTGAACAGTGTTGGTTCTAAACACTGAACACTATAAGCCACCTGTGATCTTGATGCCAGATGAGTGCTAGTACTGCCTGTCATGCTCATGATAGAAAACAGTATAGACCGGAGGGGCAGTTCTCGAATATCCTTGATAGGGATTCTACCTCGTACCAGCCTTGCTCCTGGGATATAGTGGCGTGCTAGATACACGTCCACTTGTTCATGTAGCGCCCTCTGCCCAGAGAATGATATGGGGACCGCTCTTTTCGAGAGGCGAGTCAAAAAGTACACTTCTTCTAACTCAATGGTTAAAAGATGTGTGTCAATTCAGAATCCTTGCTCTGCAACATCCCAGAGGCCAATCATATGCTCGAGCAATAAAATCTCTCTCTTCATTTTTTGCAACTTGAAGAATTTGAGCAAACCATAAGCTCACAAAGAGGCCCGTGTACGAGGACTCCGCAAGGCGGCTAATTCATCCATCTCATGTTCCCTTTCTTTCCACTCGATCACGGTCGCCGAAGTTATCTACAAAACAAAAAAATCAAGAAATCCATTATTTCCACGTTTTGGCAATTTCGGCAATTTTTAAAAGCAATTTAAAACACGAAATGAGGTGCCCACATCATTTAAAAGTAACCACACACTCTTTTATAACTACCACGACCTCCCTGGCCATTTAACATTCATCAAATGACAATGAAAATGTTTTAAAAAATCAAAACGACTTTGGGGGCTGCGTGGGCACATGGGAAGATTTTTTATGGGCTCTTTTACCAAAAATGACCTATCTAATTGACTACAGGGGAATTGACATCTTAGCCATCTTTTTCTAAAACGTTTTTGTAAAAGAATTCCCCTTTTCCATTGGTTTTTAAAAGAGGCTGATTTGGTTCTACTTGGGGAAACTTAGGGCTTCACGTTTTAATTAAATGATGCTATTAAAATGAATGTGAAACCATGTGTTTGAAAGAATAAGAGATGGACATCTACCTGGTCCAAACGACAAGCAAAATGGTGAACCGTAGCTCCGGCAATGAGCAAAACAAGATCTGCTTCAAAATGCAATTCTCCACTACTCCAAAATCCTTGTGAAAAATGAAATGGTAAATGAAGTTTCAATGAATTTTTATTTATAAATTTTCATTTTTCATAAGATATAGTCATTTTTGGGTTTCTCTAATGACATAATGGCTCTACTAAACCCTGGTTTGTAGTTTTGGCATCGTAGGTGTCTTGGCAGTTCTGATGGATTATTCACCTTGTCGCATTTATGAGCATAGTCTTAGTTCGTTCTCGAGCTCGACAATATGAGAACGTAACTGGGTAAAATTTTATCTCTTTTTCGGACCCGTACGGATACACGAACACACGAAAAAGGAACCCCCCTGGAGTCTACTTTAAACCCTTTTCAGGCTCTCTAAATATGAAAAGATTGTCGAGTGACCTTGCTTCCTTTCACACTCGTTAAAAGGTCAGAAAGGGTGTCTTTCGAGTGATAGTTTACCCCTTTTTCGGTCTCGTTGGACTACTGTACAAAAAAGGAACTGAGAGAGTTCTCTTTTAAGTGTTTTTCCAAAATCTATAATCCCAAGAAACCTTCAAGTTTTTTGTCCTTGGACTCGTTAAAGCACACATCGACAGGCCCATATGGGACCGAACCCTTACTTCTTCCGGTTTGTTAAACAAAGGAAGAGGAACTTACTGAAGGTGAGTTATATCGAGCATGTGTTATCCTCCTCGAGCTCATTAAATCAAAAAGAGGTACTCATCTATATGGATGGGGGAAAAATTGAAAGGAGCAAGCCAAGCAGTCTCTTGAGAACATCATCTAGCACTTCTTAGAGTCACCCTTGAACATGACACTTTGTCATTTGTACATATCATAATCCGCTGAACCTCTGCACTGAGCCAATCCTTTGAGTTCCTTTCACTCCTTTGGGTCACCCGATGCAAGTCGCCATATCCAATGCATAAGTGTTGGTCCACATTAGGTTTTTCTATTGTGCCTCAGTGTTCAAGGGAAGTATCCGCCTCGAGAATCAACCATCCCAAATATATTACCTCAAAACCTGTGTCAGTCCATGTCCATTTGGCCTACCAATTACATCTCTATGTCTATTTCATATCGTTGATGGGGGATACATCAAGGCCCTCCATCGATGAGTCTATTCCTGTCAACTCCAACACATTATCCAGGAATTAGGCTTAGAAACCAGTTAGTACTTTGGGACCTGCATGCCTCAATGGCAGGCCTCCTCACGTTCGACAGTAGGTTTACATCATTGACCTCTAATTGGATGATTCCACAGATGTTTGACCTTAGCTCATCTATTCACATTCGCTGGAATGTACTAGGGTACCTTGGGAATCATCGACATTAATGGTGATCTCCCTTGCACTTGTTAACGGTTCACACCATTGACCGATAATCAAGTGGTTTCCACCATGTTCGACATCAGGACATCTATTCACATGGTCATAATCATACCACGTCAGGATTGGTAAGAAGACCTTGGGTTGAGTAACCACTTTGATATATGCTTCGCCCATGCTGTGAAGGAATTTCCATTGGACAAAGAACACATACACTGTTATATAAATCCACTTTGTATTGGTTGTGGCTATGTCTTGTCATATCGTAGATCCACTGTGTATTCTTTGTGGCTACGATCAGTTCGAGTCATCAGAGTATAGATCCACATTGTATCTTCAGTGGCTATACCTTTTTATCAATACCATTATGGATCCGCAGTGTATTTTATGGCGGCCATATCTCGCAAGTCTTGATCACCCGAGCATAGGTATGCCTGCCTTGGGTTTTGAAATATTTCATGATATTTGTTGGATGTTTGTGTGCACCTTCCGTCAGGTTCTTCGATTCTATACCCTTGATTTAACGTCTACAAAGTATTTTAGTCATCAGTTCACATATTCTAACTTCATACTTTGGGGGGCATTCTGTTACACGTCAAAATTACTCAACTGGATAAGTGTCGCATATTCCTATCAATTGTCGTAAGTGTCACATCTTCCTTACAACTTTCGCAAGTGTCGCAAGTTGTTCACAAGTGTCAAAGAAATCATTCAAGCATACTACCATAATGATGACAGTAAGGAGGTACTCAAAACATCTCATGTACTTGGTTTGGAGAAGAAGAACTGGTTAACTGAAGTGAAGGGACTCTTGACACCTGAAAAGAGCTCTAAAATAAAGGTTCTGAGGGTGAGCGCTCCCCTATATCAGTCTTAGGAGAAATGACACTCCCCTACAAGGCTTCAGGGAGCATTATAACGCTCTCCTACCCTTCTAAAGGAGTGCTACTCACTTTTGGAGCATTGGTGCTTCCCTTAAGCTTCTCAGAGAGCGCTACAACGCTCTGATACCTCTTTTGCAAGAGCGTTGCCTAATCTGAGGCAGTAGTTGGCCCATTGAGGAGAATAAGGGGAGGATCTTTCAATATTAGAAGGAAGTTGCATTCAAATTCATGGTTTCATCAGGATATCCCTAATCTAAGGAGGAGGTTCCCCAACTTTTTCTAAAGATAAATGAAGAGGTTAATCTCCTCTTAACCTATATAAGCAAGCTCTATGATGGTGGAAAGGAGGAGGAAGAATTGCTAGCATGAAACCTATGATCTCATAGGAAACACACAGTCAGCCAAAGGAGAGTGATCAATGAAGATGTTGTTATCCGGGTTGTGGATCTTTCGAGCAAGGGTTAGATGAAGGGGACTTGATGAAGCTGTCGCATTCGCATCTACGATTGTAAGTACCGCTGTCATTATTCTCATTAATATGACACGCTTGGCCTTTTTCTTTATAGTTTGTGTCTGATGTTACATGAACTTATCATTGATAGATAGATCTGTTTTCAAGCTAACATCAATAAAGTAGGAAGTGGTCATATCTTGTTTGTCCACAGGATTCAGAAAATAGCAAAGGATCAGAGCACAACTCAGAGCGTGCAGGGACAAACATCGATAAAGAGGTACTTTTGTTTTCCTTCCTTCTCGTGTGTTAGTTTGGATAGATTTGAAAGGAAGTCAATGTCCACGTTAAGCATTTTCTGTCTTAGAGTTAGGGTAGAGCTCTTAGAGGCGATCTACCTATCCACAGGGAGATTTTCCTACAACAGTGGCGTTAACTTCCACCGAGAATTAATACCGTATTTGGACTCCACTGGCCCAGAAAACCAAAAGCGGATCACTGGCCCTGAATTAAATGTCTCACCGACTGGTAGGTAGATGGTTTAATGAGGGATGGGAGGTGAACCTCCCATCCATAGAGCCATTAGGCCTGATCAGCGCGGGAATAATCGTGCCACACACAACCTCGCAAGGGGATAAGGCATGGGGTAGAAGCGATTGGGGGAGACGCGAGGGGAGAACTCTAGCATTATGAAGAGTGAGTGATAATAGAGAGGACGGATTTCAACCTTCGCTCCTGTTCACTGGAAAACAGAGGCACAGTCTCACAACATCATGGTCGTAGCTTGGGGGTGGCTAGTGGTAAATCCATTGGGAGTTTCTAAGCCTACGGTTGGGTGGAAACAAGCACCCCTCTCAGCAATTTCATAACCCCCCCGGTGTTATTTTCTGATAAGTGTTTTTTCTCTGGCATCCTAAAATATATATGTATATATGTTTGTTCTGATGATTATGCCCATAAGTTGTGAAAATGTGAATGAATTCATTGTATGAATGCCTATAGGACGTTTTGATAAGTACTAGTAGTTGTATAGTTGTATGGAAGAGACTATATATGGCATATGTCCTCATGAATTATTATTTACATGCGTACTGGTCTATTTCAGACTTCATGTCTGGACCTCAGTTGGACGATACCCTTTTGGCCTCAGAAAGTACCCTGAGTAAATCTCCCCATAGAGATACTCTCCTTGAATAACCCCTCAATAACCTGGAAGGTAAATGTGAAGGCGTAAAGCCTTAGTAACTTTGTATGAGGAGAAACAATCCTCTTAAAAACCCAAGATGGTAGCTTAAGGATGGAATATCGAATCGACGGATGAGACTCCGTCGAGAGATCTGTGGTCACTCACGACCATAAGATATGAAGGAGAGGAAGAAGTGTTAAGGGCCTTAACCTTGATAGGTGGTGATCGATGGATGACATTTCGTTGGGAAATCTGCGGTCCCCCACGACCATTAGATTAGTAGGAGGAAGTAGGGCATTAAAGGCCTTACCACTTGGTTTTCCTGTGTCTTCATGGGTAGCGAAGAGTTTAGGAAGGTAGATCCCCACGATCCATGAGAACATCTAGATCACTGATTTTTCCACATCCATGAAGTAGTGGAAGAGTGCACAAGGTGGGACAGATCTGAGCCATTAGATCTTAGCCAGAAAAACCCAACAGCCATTGGATCTGTTAAGAGATGCATGGGGGTTAATCCCTCATGAGTAGGAGGTTGAAAGTCCCGAAGAGAGGTGTGGCCATCGAGATATCAACATTCGTGAAATCGGGAGTCACAATGACATGAGGTCGGGAATTTTCATAGTGAAAATCCCGGAATCAATATGAGTCGCTCATCATAGGAGGACGCGTGGTGGAAATCGGACCATTCAGGAAAAGTCCCGAAAGGAAAATCATCCATTGAGAAATCGAGAATCCTGTGGACAAGAAGTCCATACACTTAGAAATTGCGAAGTCTAGAATCCCGACAAAGTGAAAAGATTCCATTGTAGGGCCAACTGTCATTATATCGGCATATCGGGATCCGGCGGATCGTGAATCCTGAGGACAAGTACATTTCAGAATTGGAAAGTCCGAAAACCCGATAGGAGATAAGGCTGTGGTCTTGTGAGATAGTGGTCATGTGGGCCAGGAGTTTATCCAGGATGGATAACACATAAGGGACCATATCGGTGAATTGGCTCATCAAGAATCGCAGAATCAGGATTCCTATTGACAAGAGTTCGAGATTTCCCATGGAGGAAACCCCGGAGTATATCTGAGCCATTCGATTGATGGAGGCCACATGTCGAGAGATTAATCGCATCAGAAAACTGGGGATCAAGGATTTGGGGGTCCCATGATCGAGAGTCTGGATTCTTGTGATGATAAACCCCGATGAACGAACGAGATTCTTTCGGAGGATATCAGGGTATGTAATGACCGTTAGATGTGGAGATGAGATGTCAACTTAATCCAGGACATGAATATGCTTTAGGATAAGAGGTGAGAATATTTGGATGGCCAGAGTCCACCCACCCAGATCTATGCCTGAGGTTCCATTCTGGAGCCCCCTTACTGTCCTTCCTTTAGCGGTAGGGAAGGGGGGGTCCGGAATTGGACGCGCAACTCTCGAACGGTCGAGATTAACTCATCATGATCAACGATGCTCAAATGGATTCCAGACCCCCCTTTCCATTATACCGTTAATGGGGGGGGTCCAGAATAATGTGGCATGTGAAGTAGCCCCCCCCCTCCTATCATGTCGACTACCGTGTGTAGTTTCCCTTTCTGCCACATGTATTTCACTTAACCACACGACAGGGCCTATTCTCATTGGTTGTTCTCTGGCTCTGTTGGGATTCACCCCATTGGATGATCGCTAGCCTTGTCGGGATTCGGCGGTTGCCAAGTCAAATGAATCGACATCACTGTAGCGCCGAGACGCGAAACCTGAAAGAGGTACTACATTTATTCGGACTGTGATCATGACCCGCAACCACATGGGAGTGGGGAGAGAGAGAGAGAGCCAGCTTACACTGGTCCTCCAAAGATGTTTAGGGCTTCTGGTCCAGAAGAAGACCAGAAAAATATGATTTAGGTAGTGGGTATGTGACAAGGATATTTGCAATCAGGAAACAACCAAGCACAAAGGGATCGACACCAGACGCGGAGTTTAAGGTATTCCTATCGGATCGCTGTACTTTGTCTTTTATGTATGATTGTGGGATAACGTTGGGATAGCTGATAAAAAGTAGGATACTTTAGATGGTTATCTCTGCCTACATTTTAGAACATTGGTGTAGTCTGTAGAGGGGTTTTCCTACTATAGCAGAATTGGCGATCATACTAGGGAAGCCTCTAGGGTCTTTGGGGATATTTCTTTTTGGGTGATTTGAATCAGTTTACTCATTGTTTCTAAGTTTCTGTAAGCTTTTTTGTCTTTAAGGGATGCTAGTATTCCATACTAGTACTCCCTTTCTTTGCTTGACTATTGGTTTTCATCTTTTTGAGAAGTTACAGAGGTGTATGTGGCCTGTAGTGGGCCTGCATGCATGCATACGCGCCCTTCCTTTAGACAACCTACATACATATGTTGGTTGTTGAAGTGTCAGTAGCGTCCCTATGTTGAGAAACTTTTTCTTAGAAGAGGCAGTCATCCTCTTCCCTATCAAAATTCACACTTCTCAGGGGTTTTCTTGATCTATCCCTGGTCTCTGTTATAGCAGTATGTAGCCTAGGTCTGACCTCAACATATCTTTCTTTTCATCAAAAGATTTCTTATGTTTTCTTTGATAAGGTTTTTAGACAAGTTTGTGAATCTGCTTTGATCTACCTGTTTGGTATTGTCAGTGACTCCCTGTTATCTGCATTTGGTCCTGAATTCATTTCTTGGTCTCGACTTGTCATCATTTCCCCCTTTTTTATTTACAATAAAAGAAAATAATTCATTCTCAAATTTCTTGTTTTGAAGAATAAAAAAATAAAAAAAATCTTTCGTTTCTTTGTTTGGTAAAGTAGTTTAGGCTAGTTGCTTCATTTACCAAGGAAAAAGAAAGATTTCTTAAGTTCTTTACTTGAATGCTTAGGACATTAAATAGCTCATAGTCGAGCAAAATCTTGTTTCAAGTTTTTCTTTTCAAAGATCTGAGAAAAGTAGTTATGAAAAGTTTGGTTAAAGAGTTTAAATTGGAAAATCTTTATTTGTGAAGAAAGAAGTACTTTTGTTTCCAGTATCATCTTATGCTCTCCTCTTTCGTCTCTTAAAAAACATCACTGGTTTCATTTTCATTACTCTTGACTTAAGAGAACCACTAAAATTAATGCTTAATTAAAATTTATTGGACTTTGTGTTTGTAGGGTCCATCAATGCAGTCTAGGCTAGAGCCTTGATTTAGGATTAGAGACGAAACTCTTCAAGGCTACAAAAAAAAACATAAGAGTCTGAGCTAGGGAGTGCTTGAAATTCTAGTAACCATGAAAGTTATCTGGGACTCCCCTCTAACACAGGGGTTAAAAAAAAGGTCGCTTAAGGAAAGGTAGCAGAGATAACCCCTCCAAGGCTGGACCAAGCATAGTGGGGAATGCATATAGAGGGCTTATCTTGGGATTTCGTTGATTGCATTTTCCACGGATATTCATGGGTCTCAAATCCGTTTGAGGTCCTCGGTCGTCTTCTGGAACACTTTATTTTGATACCCTTGATAGGTTTTGGGCTTGATACCCTTCTCATTGCAGTCCACCTGACTGTTGACTGTACCTACTTAGTGACTGTTTGCGTGCTGGCAACCTAGTTTCCTATTAAGGTCCTAACCTGCACATAGGTAGATCAATGTATTCGGATGTAATAAAGGTCAATATTAATAAGGCCTTTCAATAAAATAGAATAAGGTGGATGTAAGAATACCTAATAGAAGCTTCTGCTTATAGAAGGATCTTCCTCTAGATGCTTCTCTTAATAGACATATTTAGTATAAATAAGGTTCGAAGGTATGAGAACCCTAGCTTGGAGATTATTGTAATAGAGCACTGCTTGATTGGAGGTTGCCCCCTCGAAGAGGCCTGTGAACATTTCTTTTTGAATCAAAGTGCTATTTCTATTGCTATTGTTATATCATTTCTGTGTATTGTGGAGATTATGCTGGAGACGTATTCCAGTGTCTTTAAGCCACAAAGATCTGTTGTTACGTGCATAAACCCGCGGTTGAGGGATTCATACACGCAGGAAATACAAGTCATTCTTAAGAGCACATCTTTTGGCCACCCTTGTAACCCCTGTTGGTACCCCTTCGAGTGGTAGCACATCAGACAACACCTGTGTACAGATCAGCCTAGATTTCCTGAATCCTCATTAGATAAACCTATCGACCACCGGACTGCTATAGTGTCACCGAGAACAACACTCGGGAAGATACTCTGTAGTACCTAGGTAGTCGGGTAGTACGGCTAAGGGTATGGTCTATCCTCCTTAGTTAGTTCCCTGAGATATTGGGCTGAGTACTACTATTGGACCCCGCACATATATCGGAGAGCTATAGCATAGGGTAAACCCTTGTCTGTAGAGCCCTTGAATACCTAACCCTTGGGGAACATAAACATAAACATAAACAAATTAAACCGGCGAGAGCTATTGCTGTGCATCTGTGTTCAGGTTTCTAAGTAAATACACATTTCTCTCTGGTTCAAAATTTGGGGATTTTAGAACTGCAACATTCTTCAGACCAAAGTATGACACCACAGTGGAAAAAAAAAAAAAAATTATGGAAATTTTTTCACCATTATTTGAGACCTATTCCATTAGAGTCATATCTTCTCCCTTATCACATTCATCCATATCATTTTTCTACAAAACTTTCTGACCCCTCCTCCCTTTTCAGTTCACCCATCCTCATGGTCCATACCCATAGCCAAGAACTAGAGTCTCGCTTCAACACCTTGAAATCTGGTTTCCTCGAGACCCAACAAGAAGTGCAACAATTTAGTGCTACTATTGTCTCCCGTGATGCATCCATCAATGCATCTGTAAATGTAGCCATGCATTCTGCAATGGTGGAAGTCAAATACGAACTGACCACCTAGCTTGAATCTGTCTTTGCATCACTCTGCACCAAACTCAAGATCCTTATCGATGAGTCTTTTCCTGATGCACATAAAAAGACTGAAGGTGAAACTTCTTCCCATTCCTTTCAACCCCATCACTTTCAATGGGACATACACCTTCCGCGGGTGGATGTAACCAAATTTGATGGCTTGGACCCCACTGGTTGGGTCACCCAAATGGAACATTATTTCTCTCTCTACAACATTACATATGACTTGGCCAAACTCCGGTATGGTGTTCTCCATCTAGATCAAGAACACTGGCAATGGTGGCAATGGAGAAAAACTTCCCGCCAAGGCTATATTACTTGGACCCAATTTGTGACTGAGCTTTATGAATGCTTTGACACTGACACCAACCCTTTGGTCTGTTTGACAAAATTGAAGCAATCAGGCATAGTAGAAGACTCCATAGCTGCATTTGAGCGACTGGCTTTTCGAACAGAGGGCATGACTGATGCTTTCTTCTGAGAGTGTTTTATTAGTGGCCTCAAGGAGAATATTCGGGCCCATGTCGTCATGGCTCGACTTATGACTTGGGTGGAGGCTACAAAAAAATCTAAATAAGCACAACAAATTGTTTCCTCTCAAAACCGTAAGCCTTCCTTTATCTCTCGCCCTAAACCAGTAAACCCCACTACTCCCTCCGCCCCATTAAAAATCCAAAAATTGACCAGGGCTGAAATGGATGAACACCAACTTAAAGGCCTCTGTTATAATTGTGATGACAAATATTTCCCAGGCCACAAATGTAAGGAACAAAATATTTTTATGACCATCTCTGAGGATATTCCGGAAGAGGATGTTGACACTCCCCTTGTGCCTGAGTCACCAGAAATCATTGACATAAACCCTCCCTCCGACCCTCCCGAAGTGGAACTGATCATTTCCCTCAATGCTCTCAGTGGATTCTCTTCCCCCAAAACCCTCAAGTTAATCGGTTACATCAAGCACTGAAAGGTCATCATTCTGGTTGATAGTGGCAGCACCCACAATTTTATTCATCGTCGCATTGCCCAAGAAACCCATTGCTACATCCATGTTGTCGACAATTTCCAAATCATGATTTCCAATGGTGGTTCTATGAAATGTGGCGGGTGCTGTGAAAATGTGTGTCTCCAAATCGGTGACTACCACCTAAAATCCCATATGTTTTCTATTGACATGGGCGGTTGCGACATTGTGTTGGGTGCAGACTGGCTAAGGACTTTGGGTCCCATTCTCATGTATTTTTAGAACTTAACTGGGCAATTCGACCAAGGAGGCCACCAATATAAATTTCAAGGCATAACTGTGGGTTCACTTGAGGTCATCAGTTCTCATCGCATGGAAAAACTGCTCAAAAAAGGTCATTCTAGTGTCATTGCCCAACTCCATGCCATACAAGCCACAAAAACCCCACTAGTGCCCCAAGACCTCCAAGCCCTCCTTTCTAAACATCAAATGGTATTTTCCACTCCCCAAGGACTCCCTCCTTCCTGCGGTGTCCATGATCATTCCATTCCCCTTGTCCTGGGAAGCCTTCCCCCTAATATACATCCATATCGCCACCCCTTTGCACAAAAAAATGAAATTGAAAAAATGGTCCAGGAACACCTTCTTGTCGGCATCATCTGTCCTAGTACGAGCCCTTACTCCTCTCCGGTCGTCATGGTACTGAAGAAAGAAGGTTCTTGGAGAATGTGTCCTGACTTCCATGCTCTCAACAAACTAACCATCAAAGAAAAATTTCCCATTCCTATCATTGATGACCTCCTGGATGAATTGAGTGGCGCCCAATTCTTTACCAAACTTGATCTTCACTCGGGCTATCACCAGATATGTATGAAAGAGGCAGACATTCCAAAGACCACCTTTCACACTCATGAGGGCCACTATGATTTTTTGGTCATGCCCTTTGGTTTGTGATCCGTAGGATCTTTTAATGAATTATGGTTGAGTTTTAATTTTGCATGCGTTAATTAACCATTTGAGAAAACTTAGTGAAGAATGAGGAAAGAAGAGGAATTATGACAGCCATATATACATTTGCAAATCTGAAATGAAATAATAGACAGCAAACCATAACACGCAGATTGATAACGGAGTTCGACACAACCTTGCCTACGTCTCCAGGCCTTTTCTCTGTGGGAGAGGCTTCTTTATTTCTGTTCAAATTCTCAAAAGTACATCGCTGCAATTCCAAATGGCTACAATACTGATCTGGTCATGTTCGTCCAAATCTGAAGAACCCAACAAAAAAAACGACACACAAAACGGACATCCGAAGCTCCCAGAAATGATCCGACAGCGTCTCCTCCTCAAAAGCTTCTCTGCCTCAAAATGGCTTTGGCTTGGCTCCTCTTCAGCATAATTCTTCTCTGAATTCCCTCAATGCTGTCCCCATGGCCTCAAACATGCCTTGGTTATATAGCTGGGAAGTTGGTTTCTCATCTCCAAATTCCTCCCAAAATTTAGGCTCCAAAACTACCCAATAACTCCCCAAAACCATTAAAAATAGGCTTAATTACCATTAAAACTCAAAAATTAGTTACAAAACCCACTTTATAGTTAAATTTAGGCATAAGCCCCCTTTTTCCCAGCACGCACCCCCTTGACAGGGTCATATGGTTTCATATGGCCAAGCGCTAGCCCAAAGGCCTAAGTGCTGGCCCCTCTCCATTCAATACTTTGCAATATATTTTATATTGTAGGTTTTATATCATAAGAAATAATTTGGTGTATTGGCAAAAGACCATTTCTTAAGGTGTTGGGCTTTGTGGTGGTCATGGGTTCAAATCCCATGGACACCAATTTTTTTTTTTTTTGAAACAACGACTTCAACTGATGGTTGGGTGCCACGTGGCTGCCCATGACTGGGCCACGTGTCATCTCCCCATTTGACGGATTAATGCCACTTGTCATTTTTTGACTGGTCCAATTGCCTGCCACATGTCTGCCTTGTCAACGAACCTGCCCAATCACCATCATCTAGAGAGTGCCACGTCATCTCATGCACTGTCAGCATGCTGATGTCATCAGCATTGACTTTTTGACCAGTTGACCTTTGACTTTTTACTTGTTTGGGCTTCCGATCAGAACACGATAACTTTCGCATATCGAGTCTGTTTGACAAAGTAAATATACCACCGGAATCAGGAAGACGAGACAGACGCAATAGTGTTGTTTTCGTCAGATTATGAGAACTTTCATTTTTGAGCATTTTTCAAGCCCTATCAGGCTTTTGGATCCGATTTCAGATCACACCTCCCCACAATAAGACCTTTTGGTCCCCAAAAGGTTACTGACCAGTCAACAAGCTCGGGACAGGCCACCCGGCTTTCTCTCTATCTCTGAACTCTGTTCTGTGCACTTGTCTCATCAAGATCAGCTGTAACACAATCATGACAACTGACAGTATATTGTTAGCCATTTGAACCCTGTTACATCTTACTGAATCCACTATCATCCATGTAGAAAACATTGCTAATGACAGCATCAAAAAGACGACTGCAAATGAGTTGATATACTTTAGATATTTGCACGACATGATATTATCTTGAAGCAACTTATGATTGATTTTCCATTCAACAACCATATTTTGTTCTTGCTTAAGATCAATTACTTCATTTGAAACAATTATTGGTTTGTTGCATGCTTGCACTGCATTCGTTAATTGTTCCCTTGTTTGAAGTGTTTTATTTGCTTTAACAYGATGAGCATGAACCACATAATCATGACCTGCTTTAGTGAATTGATATTGATTCTTTGTCCTGTAGAAAATTTCCTTACGATCAAATAAGTATGGACTACCTAATATCATTCCACATTCTCTTAACGACACAACATCACAAGTTACTTCGTCCACATACTTAGATGAAATTTCAAATTTGATTGTGCATTGTTTTGTTATGTGCATTTGATGATGATTGCTCATCCATTTAAGTGTGTAAGGCTTATGATGCGTTTGTGTTTTTAATCCCAATTTCTTAACCAATTCTTCTGAGATTAGATTAGATTGAGATCCACTGTCGATTAATGTGTCTATCTTAGTGTGTCACATGATTACCCTTATATGAAACAAATTGCTTCTACAATCAATCTCTTC